>CM052324.1:2347114-2398821 GCA_028455615.1 Lasioglossum zephyrum | reverse complement strand
CGTTTTCCGCGGCAGGTAAATTTCACCCTGTCGAACTATGCCTGCATAAATTGCTGCGCAGTCGTCCGAAGACCGCAGAGTTCCTGGTTTTTCGACCCCATCCGTGCGAGCCGGAGGTGTCTAGGGTTAGCAGGTAGGATCGAATACCTCCGTAGCGTCGCGGTAGAGAGCAAGAAACTTGAACGCAACGTGCACCGACGCCGAATAATCGTGAAACGCGACGTGTTCGCGCAGCAAGGCCGCGGGAACGTTATACTACGGCCGGGCACGATTACGTGAAAGTACCGGTGGTCGCGTTATGAATGGAATTATAAATACGTGGCATGCTAGATGATCATTCACGTGCCGCTCGGCCTCCTAACTCTATTTTCGGAATAGTTCGCGAGCCGGTTCCGGTTCCGGTTCCACTAGTGTTCCTGCGATACGACTATTTCGACGTAGACCCTAACATTTCGCCTAGTCGATGAATCGCGGTTCCTTGATAGGGTCGTTCCTCGCATGCTTCTCCACTTTCAGTGTGGAAGCACCTTTTTCCGAGCTTCTTCCACCCAAATGCAGCGGTTTCTGTTGGATCATTATCAATGATAAGGCAGCTGCCAGACAGCAAAAGTGAATTTATTTTTCCGTGAAAAACACTGCAGTTTCTCTAGCGTAGAATAATGGATCAGATGTCATAAAACCCTTGGTATTCGTCGCACCTAACCGCCTGGGCCGTAAATTATGCAGCTTATTATTAATAATTAATTATTATTATTAATAAGTAATTATGCTAAGTGATTTCGCCAGCGTTTCAGTCATTTTCCAACCAGTGTCGGATCTAATGGTAAGCGGACTAAACGGCCGCGTTAGGCCCCGGGCAGAGTTGGGCATTATTTTGTGACCAAAAATTTGTAAACGAAAAGGTATATCGTTCTGTTAGAAAATAACAATTGGTACAATTTTAAATGACAAAATGTTTGTCGTTTCTCGGATGATAAAGTCGAAGATTTACGGTTAACCAACGAGTGCAAGGGGGTGTTTTCCACGGCGAATGAAACGGTTGACGCACCGGTACGTCATCCGTCACGATTGGGTTAACAGGTTAAGACCGTCGATAAACAGCGAACCATGAAGGGGAAGAGGTGAAGAAGTAACAACGCAGAGCAGCGTCACGTAATCCGAGCTTTTTTTCCTGGTTAAAACTTCGCCGGCGTACCGGCTCGCAAGTTAACAGAAGCGGGAACAACAAAAATGATTTCTCCCGGTTGGCTCGCCGCAACGGGGGCCGACAAAACAACCATCAGAGAGAAGCTTCCCCAACGGTTGGGCACACGAACTATTTACTGGATATCTTCGCTTCAGTGTTTCAAAAATGTTTCATTCCCCCTCTGATTTAATTGGTAACAATTATCCGTATAGATTGTGGATCTTTATAAAAAACTCCGTATCTCTTCTTTCCTTATAAATTCCGGATTTTTTTAGAAAAATTAGTACGTGTATTTTAGGGAATTATCTTTCAACCTAAAAGCAATGTTTTCCACACAATTTCAATAAAAATTGTGGCCGGGGCCGCTGGACCATGCATAGTCGACTAGAACCTCCATTCAATAAAATTGGAAGCATCTTTATAATTTTAATAAGTATGAAATAAACAATGTGAAAGCGGTGATTCGACCGGTCGCGGTACGGTTGATGTTAAACACGCTAAGAGGTGATGTGGATATCGAGACGAGGGTCGCTAGGGACCCGGGCACCGCAGGCAACGGCCACAGATCAATAATCAAAGCCGTGTAGCGAATGCCGGTTCCTGATGCAGATTAAACTGCGTCAGATCGTGAGGTGGTACATTATAAGGACCATTTCATTCATTCCTAAGTGCAGTCGCCTCGAACTTTGCAACTTCTGACCCGTTCGATCTACGGTACAGTCACGTGGTCGAGCTACGGAAGCTGCTTCAGCGACCGGTGAAAGTCAAGAAACCCTCTACTATTCAGCTCGAAAGACAAAGCCCGAGCACGAGAACGGGAGAAACATAGTTCAAGATGGAAGGAGAAACACACTGGAGAGCAGGTGACAGTGAAAAGCGTGGCTCCTCCGCCCCTTCCGCTCAAAGGTCTCGCCGAAATAACTATTTAAAACTTTTATGCAAAGGTTCTGATGAAAAATGTGCCGGAAAACTTCTCCGAGGAATGTTTCTCCTTTGAAGACAGACGGAAAGAAACAGGCGAATTATTGCGTGTAGGATAATAATGGACTGCGGAACTTCATTTCTTTATGAAGAAATTGGGTGGGTGCTGAGTTGGGCATTATTTGGCAAAACAAATATTTCAAATACTATTTAATATTTTCGACTTAAGTACTATTTTCATTAATTACTGCCTCAAATAAATTATTTTATTTTCAAACAATTGCTGCATCAAATCAAATATTTCATTTTCAAAATTGTACACGTACTTTAAAATAAATAGTATTATTTATTATTTACTATTTAAAATACTATTTTCCTATACTCTATGAAGCTGAATTAATGCATAAACTCGAATTTTTTTTAAATTTCGACATGCGGCATTTTCCTTGACAACCACAGAGATAAGTACACGCGTTTGATGTGGTCGATGCGCCACCATTCATCCCCCAAAGGATCAGAACTCTGTGGAACCCCCAACACTTATACTCTCCCACTGAAAAGTGTGAATGCTCGCATCGAATAAATCGGCGCGAAGTTGAATCACACCCACCAGTTTCCGTCGAAACGGTACATCCGCCGGCTTCCGGGTGTTTGTGCGAGCTTAAAGGACACTTTGGTAGTCAAAGGGTAGCGACGATCAGGATCAACAAGAAAGACAAACATACACGTAGACCAGCTAAAGATGGAGAGGACGAAGAGCGAGAGAGAGAGAGAGGGAGAGACTTGTGCAACGAAACAGGGAGCAATATCTCGGTTTCGTTTTAATATTCTCCTATAGGGGATGATGTCAAAGAGAGAAAGAGAGAATGAGACAGTGAACGGGGGTGGTTTGCGGGGGTATGGCGGCAGGAAGCGTGAAGCTCGCGGAGGATGATCGTAGGTTTCGAATCCGAAGGACTAGGACCGAAGGGGTAAACGAGCAATTCGTGGTTTAGTTAGGGTGTTCGTCTGCGACGGGGGTGGGAACGAGAAACACGGAGGATGAGAGGTGCGAGGCTTTAGGGGGTTGTTAAGGAGAGAGAGAAAGAGAGAGAGAGCGGAAGAGAAGGTAAAGGAGTAGCAGAGAGAGTTCCAGGCAGGCGGTCGCCGGCATTCCGGATCAATACTCCCACCTCTGTAGGTTCGTCGGGTGTCCCGGCTCTTTCTCTTTCGCTCCTTCTCTCCTTTCGACCTCTCCACCCCCACCCATCCTTCCGTTACTCCCACTCTCTCCTTCTCTTCTGCTCACCGTTTCTTTTCCCCGTGAACGCGTACACGTCGCGAGAGCCCGTCTTCTCTCGTCCCAACCGTCTTCCCTCTTCTCGCGTGCCATCTTTTCCGGGCTATCTTACCGTCCAATTTCGCGTTCGAGGCACTGCTGATCGATATACCCGGTGACCGTATACTGGACGGCTTGTTTGGACGCTGGTCGAAGTTTTGGGGGTGGTTTTTAATAGTTTTAACGGTTTTTAATACACTATTTCAATATACTAGCTGACCCGACAGACGTTGTCCCCTCCAAAATAACAATAAATTTGTTTGTGATCGCTTTGCGAATTTGTGAAAAGCTATTCGAAATGTGTAAACAAAGTAAAAATGATAAAAAAACATATTTCTGAGTGATCATAAATAGCTCGCAAAAATTGCTTAGAAAAATATTACACCATTATAGTTAGAATAGTTACATGAAAAATTTATCTATTTCTCGTTATAAGACTTTTGTTCTTATTATTATACATAATATAAGAAGATTGTTCAGAGGAACATTAACAGATTGTTCAAAGAAAGACACTGAACTGTGGAATGTGATGGATATTCAATTTAAGGAGGAATTTTCCATTTTTATATATAGTCTTCCAGTTTTACCCTATTTTCAGCAAAATGTTCGCGCGCGTATGTATGTTTGTGAGTATGTATCAAATTTTTCGTTAACGCTTTCTGAAAATGTAACAACGCGATCAGAATGGTGAATGATGCAATCGATGTGCCCCGCTGTAACTTCGAGCTGATTAGATTTTGGTTCAATTTGGTCCAGTAGTTTTTTTCGAAAGAAGTTGATTTGACAATGCAATTTATACAAAAGGACGGAAATTTTCGATCGAATTTTTCTTTTTCATTGCCATTAACAGAGAACATTCGAGTATCTTAAGTAATCATCAAAGGTAATTCAATGAGCGGTTAAAACCCCCGTGAAAAGGCTAGCATAAGTACTAGTTTTCACTTGGCTTTGGTGGTTCTAGAATTAATTCTTTGTTCGTTAGTCACGCCGCCGCCAGACGGGTAATAAGCGAGAACATTGATTTTCTACCACGTTCTACAATGACAAAAATGACAGTAAATTTTGTCGATTACGACAGTAGCGCTGCGAGACCAAGGAAGGTCGACGTTCCGATGATGTCACCGCACCGGTGCAACTTCTCTCTCCTCCGGTCCCCTCCGTGTGCATCGCACACGCTGCATGCTGCACACCGTCGATCGATTCCGCAATTCAACCCTCTCCGCTCTCTCGGATCTGGGTTTACCGGCTTTATTGCCACGGCACAGTTAACTCCGCTCTGGCGACCGAGCCGGCACGCTATAAACCTTCTCTCGCCGCGATACTATTTTTTCCATTCCACCGTTTTCGCCCGTTTCCATCTCGGATCCGTTTCGCTAATTATTTACGAAAAAATTGTGCTCCAGAGGATATCTTCTTCACTTCGCTTCTATCGAACAGTTTCTTTAAACCCTCATCCGTCCCTCATTTCACGAACCGAATCTGTCCCTCGGTGTCAAATTGACGTACTGGTAAAATATACTTCACGTAACAAGGTAAACATTTTTTTTCGATATTTTTTTTAAACGAAAAACTGATCAGTTAACATTTACATCTCAAGTTTTTCAGTTATGTGTTTCGCATTAAAAAAAAATTAAAGGCACAAAGTTTCGGGCTTTACGTACACAAATAACAGAACAGTATAACTTTTCGAGAAAAACTGTGTGAAATTTACCAATGGATTTATCAAAAACGGAATTTATCAATGGATTGATCGAAACGATGAAATTGATCGAACCAGTGCGCCGAGAGCATCAATACATCTTTTATAAAAATGTTTTGTAATGTTCTTCGTAATTGCATTCATGACTTCTGAAAATTTCCAAAAAAGGGTGGAATATAAAATTCAACGATTAACAATTATTTCGTTGAGATTGGGCTACTACCATTGGAAATAAGATCGTGTTTTATATTCCAGTTTCTTGGAATTCGTCAACAAAAATTAATTGCACAAACATCCGGAGTAAATAATAGTAAATAAAATGAAGGTGTTGCGTTCAGTAAAAATTTGTCCGACATTTATTCAAGGGTCAGAGTTTCTTTAAGAATTGTTCTCGCAGTGGCAGAACGAGAAAATTGATTAACTGTCAACAGCAGCAGCAGCTACATGAAAAGACGACAGCATCGAATTGCAATGTCTAGAAATATCGTTTATGCCATACAGAGGAAGAAAAGCCGCGTTCATCGGTATCAATTAGAGAAGTCGCGCAAAAGGAAAAGGCATTTGGCGAACGTAGAAGAGTTGGCTGAGTGTGGATATGCGTGTGTATGTATGTATGCGAGAGAAACAAGTTAGCGTTTTCCCCTCTTTCGCGAGTAGCGCTAGCACAGCCAGGGAGAGGAGCACGGGAATCCCTGACCTTCTTCAATTAGGTAAGCAACGACAAAGTTAACGGGCGAGAATTAACGAGCCCTGGCCGCGACCACTGAGGAACGCGACGCGAGACCAGCCTGTGGATGACTCTATTAAGATCCTCGCCTATCAGCGTTCTACTCCTCCCTTCCACTCTTCTTCTCCCTACACCCCTCTCTCGCTTCTGCTAGGGATGGGATCAAGATCAACACGCGCGTTATTTGTTCATTTTTCACGTAAATCTTGTGTATCATAATAATTGGATAGGTTAGGTTAGGTTAGGGTTTTAAGCGTTTGCAATAAACATGGGTAGGTGTGATTTAAAACAATAAAGGTATTAGAAGAATTTAAAAATAATGTTATATACTCATCTCGCTCTCTGTTAGGGATGGGATCGAGTTCAACATCCGCGTTATTTGTTCATTTTCCACTTAAATCTTGGATCATAATAATTGGGTAGATTAGGTTTTTAAGCGTTTGCAACAAACATGGGTAGGTGTGACTTAAAACAATAAAGCCATTAGAAGAATTTAAAGATATTGTTATATATTCATCTCTCTCTCTCCCTGTGGTAGTGATGGGATCAAGTTCCACACACGTTTCACTTGTTCAATTCTCACGCAAGTCTTCTAACATAATTATTCACGTGTTTACGACAAACATGGGTAGGTGTGAAACAATTAAACCATTAGAAGAATTTAAAAATACGATGGATCAATTCGTTATCAATAGACTGAGGATTCTTACGCACTTATAAACAAATGAAGTGTGATATTTTGAACCACGAAGAAGCGTGCTGTTCAAATGATGAACCGCGAGATGTTCGAAGTCATCGCTACTCTCTAGGAGACAATTAACCATCGTCCGCGGCCGTAAACACGCCGCGTAATTCTTCGTAACAATCGAACACGAAGAGCACAGAGAGCGGACTCTGATCCGCTACCGATAATCGTTGGCACACGATGTTATCGCGAAACGAGGAGCGTCACCGTTCTCACCTCGTTTCCCGCTAACGAGTCGCCCGATGATACAGAGTAAAAGAGAAAGATAGAGAGTATAACAAAGAGAGAGAGAGAGAGAGGGGGATTGGTAACCGCTCTCGTCCCCGCGAGTTGTACATATTAATTTCAATGAAACGTTGCTCCGTCGCTTAATTAATTCGCGGCGGATCGAATTTCGGATACAGTCGACTGGATAGAAACGTATACACTGCCGTGTAAACGGAGCCGATGTGCACGCTTCATCCCGAGGCAGCATCGATAAAAATCGTGTTGCACCGATGCATACTGTTTTCAGAACGTCGCTGCATATTTTGCCAAGCTAATCGGAATAAACGCTCGTTAAAAAGAGACGCGCGCGTGCGGTGTTATGCTTATGAGATGACGTTGTTTTTTTTTTGTGTCGACGAGCAGACAATCACCGTTTCATCGTCGCGAAGCACGTTCACATCCTTGTCTCATTCTGTTCTCGTTACTTTTATGGAAGTATTTTATTTATTAACCGACTTCGAAAAAGGAGGAGGTTACTCAATTCGATCTGTACGTGGCTTTTTTTCCCAATTGGAAGGATACCTTTTGCATCTTGTAGAGTTTGTCCCTGGGATGGTCCCTTAAAAAATTTCAGTTTTTCATTATTTATGATTTTATCGAATATTAATTCCGTAAGTGGACATGTCTACCGAGCCGTTTTACATGTTTACCGAGGTGTTCTAAAAATTCTGCTCGTTCCACTAAAAAGTTTTATAAAAAAAGAATTAAAATGACTTCGAAAATAAAACTAAAAGTATATAATAATTTTCATTTTATAAAATATTAAATATAATACAATCTTTTCGGAGGCGGCGCAAAATTGTAAATTTTCCAAACTGACAGATGTTGCTGATTATGATTTCATTGGAATATGGTAGTCTTGAAAATCAATAAATGGGAAGAGAAAATACATTAATATGTGAAAGTCACCGAAAAAATTATATTATATTTAATATGTTATAAAATGGAAATTATTTCATGCTTTTCAAGTGCATTTTTTTTATAATTGCTATTCTTCGGAACAACGATTGAATTCTTTGAATATTGTCTTCCTCTGACAAAAATCGATTCGACTCCAGATGAATCAGCTTGACCACACACGCGCGCCGACCTCGCCCGACCACCGCCAATCTCTATCTTCCTACGTTTACCACTATTTCCCGCTATATTTTCCTTCCATTATTCCACTATGTTCCGTTTACATTTCATTTATATCTCATCGGTGCATCTCATTGTTGCAACCAAGCAAACATTCGTATCGCCGTCTGTCTTTCTTATGAAACAGCGGACGTTCGAAATAGGGTTCAAACGATACGCCCAGGGACTTTGGACTCGGAGAAATTTTAATTCCAAAATCAAGACGTTTCTTTCTATAAGGAGATCCGTTTGGCGTTAGTGTTTCCTTGTCCTTGAAATATCTCGACACAAGAAACGTATCTACTTGAAAAATAGTTTATTTCGTTTTGGTTTGATAGTATTTTAATACGATGTTGAATCAGTCAGTGTGTTGTATCGCCGCCTGAATGTAAGAACTAGGAACTTACAATTCCTTATTTTAGAGAAATTTCTTTTGTCATCGTTACTTGAGAAGTACAGTGAACCGTTTGCCGGTCGGTTTTATAGAGAACAGTGACTGGATTTCTAGAATGTCACGTTCGATTAGGTAATGGCAGGGTTGAAATCCGTGGTGAACGTATGGATAAGGGGGGCTGCGGGGGCAGCAGTGTCTTAACAATGACAAGCACGTCACGAAAGCAAAAGGGACTTCCTTTCTGTGGGGAGAGTCCAGTGTCCAGTCCCCTTGTTCTGTTTGCGACGATCGTGGTGAGCGGAATGGTGAGAGGAGAGGAGAGGACGTTACACCTCTCCGCGATTATAAAGCGCGTAACGCGAACACGATTATCACGGTTGACCGTCCTTCGGGGAACAACACGGCCACAGGGGTATGGAAACATACGGGATGGGCTATCTCGAAACCGATTTCCTGCTTTCCACGAGTGTCCCGCGTGTAGTCTCGAAAGAGTAAACGGAGTACAAGTAGATTAGAACCAAAGGTGGGCATTATTTGGTGAAACAAATATTTCAAATGCAGTATTTTATCCATAAATGTCCCAAAAGTCTGACCTGTAAATGTCCCAGATCTATCGCCACTGCTGCGGGGTGTACCCCCTTGAGGGGCCGTGAAGTTCGAAAGGCCTCGGTCGCCTGATCAGAATTTCCAACTTCTCTATTTTCTATTATTTATTTTCTAATTAAAATCATACCAAATATAATATAATTCCGATGATATTTACTTGTGTAATAGACAATTGAAGTTTCGGGCGCAAGGAAGGACACTCTGCGTCGCTTTCTTTTCCATACGCTATCCTTCTTCACGCCCGAAACTTCATTTGTCTATTACACAAGTAAATATCATCAGAATTGTATCATATTTGGTATGATTTTAATTAGAAAAATGCCAGAAATATGGTTATCGAAGTCCCATAAAAAGATAATGATAAATAAAGAAGTTACTATTTTCTAAAATTAGTGTCTCGAATAAATTATTTTTATTTTCAAAATTCTACACGTACTTTAAAATAAATTGGATTATTTATTACTTACTATCTAAAATACTATTTTCCCCAGTTCTGATTTAGAATCAGTATCGGCGGAATAGTTTCTCAATGACTACTTGATATAAATATTTTATTTCGTTGTACACTTTTAAGTTACTATCGATTTCGACGAAATTTCTTCTGGATAATATTTGTTGAATAATGCACGAGAGTCTACTACACTTGGTGAAGTTAAAATACTTGATAAATACTGTGGGGGGCTGAGTATAACAAGACTGCTGCTTTGTATGAACAGTCTATCAGCAAGTTACTCAAGACAAATAGGATTATCGATGCTGATTTATTTTATCGACAACTCCGATGGCTTTCGGGACAACTGCATGAGAAAATGTCGTACCTTGTAATATTCTACGAGTTGTGTCTTACAATTTTTACGGACTAAACGAATAACGCAATTTCCATACAAATGAAGCTGTATGTACAGAAATCAATTGATTGAGCATGTTTAAAATTGAAATTGATTGAAAGGTAAATTTTCTATATAAATTTCAATAAAATAAAATTTTTCGTACTAATTTAATATTACCCTCAATAATAATAAATTTTCAATGTGATAAGAGATATCGGGATGAAATTTACACTAAAATTCATTGAGAAAGTAGTGAACTTTAACTGCAGACAAATAATTTTTTTTTCATTCTGTTAAACAATAATTTCTATTATAGTTTCTTCAAAACAAACAAAAAAAAATCGAAACCAAAAAAAATGATGAATGAAAATGAATCTTTACTACATGATAATATCGATTGTACCATTATTATATCTTTTTCCTTTTCCCTTCGCCAGTAATGGGATCGGTGGCGTGAGACCAGCCGGAAAATGATCAAGCACGTTTAGAATTTTCGCGGCCGGAGCGGAGGTAGCCGAGCGAAAAGCTCTGCCACGGAATCCACGAATCTCGATCCGCCGGACGTTCTCTTTCGGTAACGCGTTAATTTGTGGATCGCGGGATGAACGTCTGGGATCGTTGATCCAGCAACGCTCTGGTCCGATGCAAAATATCTCTTAACCCTTTGCGAACGTTCCATCCGCCTCATTAACGATACCCAATTAATATTAAACATTCGCGATATCATTTTGCACTTTAAACACGCATTCTATGTAATAAATTTAGAATATTAAAAACATGGAAGGATCCAAACGCTTTCCAAACGCGTCTTCCGTTGCGGATGACGCACTTCTGCGTCACGGAATACTTTATCAGAATTCGAGGAAACGTATCCAATTGTCTCATTTATAATGATCTCATAAATAATTGTCTAATAAAAAGAAAAATAAAGCGATCGCTGTGTAAAAGGAAACTGTTTCCTCTTATCAATTGTGTCTCACTCATGATCGACTAATAAAACTGTCTAATAAAAAGAAAAACAAAGTGGTCGCCGTGTAAAAAGAAAACTGTATCCTCTTATTAAAACTGTTTCTCGCGCTACAAAAGAAAGGCGTGACAATAAAGAATCGTGGATAATAGCTAATCCTAGATATCGCGTACTCATCGCTATCAGTTGTTATCGAGCAGAGAACGAGAGCGAGATTGATTTCCCGAGGAAGGTGGTCGGTTCTTCTGTCTAGAGTCGATTTTTCAACAATTTTAGTTTAGAAGGAAGTTAGTTTAAAATCAATTAAAATATTTGTCACCGAACAGACAGACAAGAAAACGAGCTAATAAAAACGTGGCAAAAATTGAAGTAGTTTGGTCCATTCGTGAAAATGTTACTCTGATTCTGTCATCAGTTATGAGACCGACTCTGTACAACGTCCGACGAGAAAGGAAAGAGTAGATTGCTTGCAAACCGTGATCGTCGGGTCTAGGTCAGGACGACGGTATAGCGTTTTCTTTATCGGGCTGCGGAAGAAGACAGTAAAATGAATGCCGGGATGGGGGTTGCACCGATGGCCTCAGATAATCCATTTAACTATAAAATGCCCCGGAGAAAACCTCCTTCCGATAGGAAGTGTCGAGGGAGGCTGGAAGAATGAACTGATTAAATATCCACGATGCAATTTCGGCGGGTACGTATCTTTAGCGGAGCTTCTTAGGTTCTGTTTTTATATCGAAAGCGTGGATCGCTGTTTCATAGCAGTCTACTTATCTTTCAGAGCACTGTTGAACTGCAAACGATAGCTAATTAATATTGATAATAATTAATATTGATACATTCAACTAGAACTCACAACAACTGAACCTGTGCTCATAATTATGAAACTGGTCCTAAGTGATATATTCCTTCTTTCGAGATATTTAAAGGAAAAGGATATTAACTGTAAACGAATTCCATATAACGTGGAAACAACTAGCTAGAAACACAAGCCACAGTTTAGATGTAGTCTGAGATTGACTTCGAGATGCTATTCAATCCTCAACAACGATTTTAATTAACATTGCTACCTCACAATCTTCTTACTAAACGCATAGATAATAATCGTCGTAGTATCTCTCTCGACGATCTTGATTTAAGTGCACCAAACTTCATGATAGGTCCTAGAAGTTGAGACATAGATCATCATCTTCAATAATCGTTCCTTGAGACTTCCAATTTGTTTTTCGAAAGGGTAAGGCTAGGAGCGATCGTAAAGTGACCCCAGACAGCTATTGTAACTATCAGTGAATCCGAAAGTTACTCTCCCAACAACCAAACCGCAGTATAAATAACCAACGCGTCTCATCGATCAATCTATCCCGAGCGGAGAACCTAAATAGCTCCCAAATCTTCGACAAACTGAGCCTCTGACTTTTAACGGAATACCAAAGAATCGTGTCAACATTAACAGAACACGGTTTCTGAAGTTTTCAAAAAAAGGCCAGATTTTAATCAAACTTTTAATCACTGAAAATAATATTTTATTTGGTTCTTTCTTCTGAAGAATTTAATTATAAATTATTATGAACACTAATATAAGACCAATCTTATTTAAAATACTATTTTCTTTAAGCAAAATAAAGTCAAAAATATTAAATAGTATTTGAAATATTTGTTTCGCCAAATAATGCCCATCTCTGCCACCGCATTGCCGATTATGTTCGAAGGGTGGCTCGTCCCGTTTCCGTTTCCAAATTTCGCAACAACGATCATTCAACGGTGTTCCTCTGTTCCTCGTTGCACGATTATCATCGAGATCCTTGACCCCGTGTTGCTCGGCCAATACGCTTGGCCGGTATCCAATCTCCGATCGAGGGGAGAGGGTACAAGTCTAGATCTCCTCTTCTAGATCCGCGGATGGACCGTTTCCAACGCATGGGGGAGGAGACAAACGCTCGCGGCTACAATGGGGCGTGATTGCGGAAGAAACGGGTCGGATTCGCGACACACCGCGGCCGATTTCATGTATCGAAGAATTTCCCGACGGTTTTTTCTTTACTAATAGGTAGACTACGGATTATATGCATCTCTAACCAAAGGATCTACCATTAACCCTCGTCCATCCCTCGTGTCAATTTCACTGTCAAGGGTAAACTGTCACCTTTCTTTCTTTATTTAACATTTATTTAACGTCGCTTTTAACTCTTTTTACTAAGGTTATTTGGCGATGGGTAAACTGTACTGTTGCTGGCACTGCAGTGTTTGCAGCAAAAGATTAAACATGTTTAAACAATCATAATGTAGATATTACTATTGCACATCATTGGACTCGGGACAGTTCAGAGAATCGTTTGCTGTAAAGAGCAATACAATATCTTTTATAATAAAATCACAATGTTTGTCAAAAGTTGGAAAATGTCTTTTTTGCAAACTCAAATTTCTCAAAAAAAAAAAACTGTGCGTCTAGGAGAAAAACTCTATAAGAATCCCATGTGAGGTTTTATAGCTTAATAAAAGAAAACCCTAATACAATTCGGCTTTTTTCAATTTATCGGACAGAATGCCGGTAAATTGTTTGATCGGGGAGCAGGGCATGTCTGCTTAGTGTTGCGATCGCGACACCGTGCTCCAGTTTTTCGGCTCTGTGAGCCAGTTCGAGGAAAGCCGAGCTGCGCGACGTCGACGAGGAAAAGCGGGGGCGGATATACCGGGTCGCAAGCTTTGACGCGTTAATTGCGATCGCTCGCTCGAGTGGAAGAAATTGGGCGGCGAGGAGCATCGATCGAACGACTCGTTCTCTTTTTGCACAACCAACGTCACCCCTCCTCTCCCCTCTGCCACCCCCCAAATCGTGTCCGGAAATTCGGCGAGAAGTTGCGAAAATTTCGAGAATCCAGGCATTCAGCCATTTAGGCTCTAATTACCGGAGATAAATGGCTGATCAGCGGTCTCGTGTTTGATTTCGTGTAATTGGCCGGCTGTTTGCGCCAATTCTCGTTTCAACGGACGCTCTTCTCGACAATCGAATCAGTCGAGTTAGTGGAATTTTATTTTCCGTGTGATATCCAATCGATCTGTTTCGATCGGCGGAACAAGTTGCCGGCTTGCTCGCAGGTGGATCGACGAGTTTTTCGGGCTTTTTAAAGCGCGTGATAATTTTTTAGAATTCGCGAGGGGTGAGTTTTAACGAGCTCTCCTTTTTGCTTTTGATTCGACGGATTTAAATAGGGACGAAAATAACATTCGCGCTCTGTTCGGTCTTTTAAATCTCGTCTGAAATATATATTTTACAATTCCACAGTCCTGTTTCAGAGTGTCTCGTATTTTGCTACTTTCTCCACCATATTGCGAGGTTCCAAATTTTCTGGATGATGTACGCATTAAAATTCGCTGTCGAATTGTAATATAAATATAATTAATGCATGCTCCATAAAGATAACATTCGTTCCACAGTCTAATTACAATTTTATAGCATTCTATCGTATTTTATTCTCTCTGAATTTCATGGACGATATATGCATGCAAATTCGCTGTCAAATTATAATTCAACTACAATTCATGTGTGGACTTGTTGAAAATCGTATTATCCTGTTCATAATTTATTTGGAATTGCGTTGAAGGCTGCCAACGTTTATTTTCTTTGTTCTCAAAATTTTCATTCAGCTTCGAACAAGCATTTTCTCCAACAAAGTTTTTCATTCCTGTTCCCATCCGCTTTTTCCAACTTTCTTGTCAAACAAACAATATGTTCAAGACATCGATAAAAGTGGTATACTCTCTGTGTACTTTGGTTTTCTTTGTACCGAATATTGCAATATATCTCGTAAGAGATTCTCTCAATAAAAATAACATATCAAGAATAAGGTTCATGGTGTGCCGAACACTTTGAAACACTTTCGCTTCGGCAGCGAATTGTCAGAAATCGGTAAAACAACGACTGCGGCGACAGCGCGTCGGCTAACGGAATATACGAGAGCTCGCACGACCGCGGTTCTGAATATACTCGTAAACCGTCGGTCGATCTATTGCGCCGACCTCCGTCTATTATCCGGTGCGTTAATACGGTTTCAGATGCAGAACAGTTTATTGTCTACTCGACGACGAAGCAGTGCTTAATCCTCGGACAGAGGCGGAGCGGGATTAATTGCTTAAATCCGGCGATTCGAGTTGCCGCGAGATTTATTCCTCAACTTCGTGTCCGATTGCGAGCGATCTATGCTGACGCGTGCCCTGGGACAAGCTGGATAAAGGAGTTCGAACGCTGGATACGGGAGTCGATCAGGCTTATCCATTAGGCGCTTTTCGAAAAGCCTCTCCTCGAATTTTCGAACCTGGCCAAACTGTTCTAGCTTGCAGAACATTGATGGACATTTGCTCGGACAAAAATGATGCGACTTTCGACATGACAGTTGTTCAAAGTAGCCTTTGAAAAATGTTAGGTTGGACGGAAAGATCTGTCGTATTTTTAAGGAAACATTTCAATGAATTTATAAAAATAAATGAATGAAAATTCTGACTGAAATGAAATATTCAAATGAAAGTTTTTAAGATAGTTTAAGATCTCCAGCCTAATAATTACATTTATTAATGCTTTTATCTAGGATCGGAGACACGGAACTTGGCGAATCACCTGTTAATCACGGAAGTTAATCACTGTTTAATTGCCTTTTGCATAGCCCGCGCGGCCTATGCACCGGCTGCTTCGGAAACGTTTCGGCATTAGCGGCCTTAAATCTATTGTTCAGCAGAAATTCGAGCCTTTCACGGACCCCGGCATTGTACGGTTATCGGTGGACTCACGGGCCTTTGTGCGTTCAGACTACACCTGACAACGAGTTTGTACAAACTCCATGAAATACAAAAGTCAATCCGATTTACCCTGTGCTCGCGGATTATTTTCTGATCCTTCCAAACACAGTGGAGAAACAATATTTATTTTTTCTGCCTCCCGATTATTCGTAGCTAGACTGCGAAGGTCTATGCAATTCTCAATTTTTGTAGACGAATATCTTAAAAATGTGCTACCAAATAAAATTCTATTTTCGTTCAACATCAACGTATTCGTTGCATCTTATGGACGTTATTAAAGAATGAAAGAAAACTGTGTATTCTTCTTTTAATTATCCTGTTACGCGGAGACTAACACATCGATGTCCTTAAATATTCTGAACGCGTCTGCTGCTTTGAATTTTTGCTTCAAATAATTACAATCGACAGTTTAATAATAACATTTTTAGGTCGAAAATGAAAAAAAAAGAAATCGTACTGAATTCTGTCCACCTCAATACTCCAGCCTTATTTAAAAATTACTTTTTACTATTATTTTAATTTATTATTACTATTTAAAAATAATTTAATATTGAAAACTCTTTTAAAAATTTACAGACGCAGTTGTTTCCTCTTTCTTGAAAAGGATCCACTTAGATATCATCTATAATTCTTGTTATAAACTACCTTACGATCGATAATCAACAAACACAATTATTTAAAAGTGTTTATAAACTGTAAATGCATAATGCTCACCCCGAGCGATCTCGCCAGAATCGTCCAAACCCTCGCGGGTACAGCCGGAAGTCCTCTTGCATATCGAAGCCTGGCATCGGCCAATAAGCAGCCAAAGATTCGACACCGAATAGCGAAAGTTGAGGAACAATCCGACGTATCAGGTTTCAGCGCGGACTGAACGATAAACTGTTATCTGTCCGAAGTTTGTTCGGAACGATCTTTCGAGAGAAGATCTGCAACGATCCCTTGGACACGAGAATGTCGAGAAGAGAATCAGCTCGCAATGGTCGCAGCTGCACTCGACTCGTCCAACAACTAACTGTTGGCTATCGGGTTGACCTCGACAATGACTCACGGGTCACCGGTGCTGATCGTTTCTCTTTCACCTAGCCAGGACTACTCCGAGAGGCGAGGAGAGGATCGCGAGGATCGATCGATCACAAAATAGAGAGAGGGAGAGAGAGAGTGGGAGTTGATATTCGCCTTGTTCGGTACTTTGCCATAGAGGACTTCCGAGCCACTGGCCTGCCACTAATTTTCACCGGTTTTTTTATCGCGAGGCGATCTACTACGCGCGTCCCGCAACTATTATCCTATACCGTGCAGCCTCCGCTACTTGAAAACGCTCTGGGTTGGCCAACTCGGGAAACGGACCAACCAAACACCAGCTGAGACTCGCGCCATCGAGAACTCTGAATCATCGCGATTGTGTTTGCTTTTCCAGCTATAAATGCTGCTACGCATCGCGTGACTCGGTTTCCATTTGCTTTCCCGAACGGTTTTGCTTCCTCGGAGACGTCAGCGTCGTTGACGATCAACTTTGCCACTTTAGCTTTAACAGCGTCGCTGTTGCCAGCGATGGTCGAGAATGGCTGGTCTGATATTATAGGGATGCTTTCATCGGTCTTCCAAATCGCCAGCAGCGTCGTTCATCGTATCTACTTTGCTACTCTAGCTAGGATCAACAAAAATTCTGCTGGGTATACAGGATGCTTCCTACTTTTCGGGCAAGATTGTAGGAGCATGATCTATAGGGTTAACTGTACTATTCCTGGCACTGCAGTAGTTATTTTTCGTGTGATTAAAAATAAAGGAGATATTTAGGTGGCCTGATTTGGCTGAGACACCCTGTACACTTCATTATTATTCGTAAAGTGTTATACCGATGTATGCTATGTAACTAAAACATGGTTTACAGCATTAACAAATAAATAAATGTTCGATTCAGCAGTCGCTGCAACAGTGCCGCATTTTTCACGAGAACAATCTCGCATAACCGAATCAAGTTCGCCGATGATGCGGACGTTAGACGACATTTGACGGCCGTCGAGTATATATGATTTGCGTCATCTTTGTCGATGAGCGCACCTTGTCCAAGGCTCCGCGGGTAATTATGTTAATGGCCAGCTCTCCGAGAGGTTTTCGATAGTAAACAAACGCGTTCGACGATTCTGCCATTGACATTGACACGCCAGCAGCCATTGAGGGATATGCTCCGCTAATAACGAACAAAGAGAGAGAGACTGGGGGAGGGAGGGGGAGGAAGAGAGCGAGCATCGACGACGAGAGATGTGCATGGACAGAAAACGCTGGTGAATAGGATCGAGCGGCGAATGGCGTCGCGGCGCTCGGTGTTTCGCTAATTGGACTCGATTTTCGCATTCCTCGTTCTCCCGTTCTCTTCCATGGTAGCCGACTAAATCCACGGTTGCGAAAGAGAATCGAGGCGAGAATGCCGGTGGCCGCGTCTTGACGCGATGAAATAATTCACGGCGTTCAAAGCGGCGCGGCGCTTCTACGGGGGATGGATCATGGAAATTCAAAGCGGTCCGTGGGAAACATGAAAGACTCCGTGTTCACGCCACCTCCGGAAGCTTGTCGCCCTTCCCCCTCTGCTGGACATGATAACGCGACCTTCGGTCCCTTATCACAACCACGTTCTTCAGGGCTTTTTTTCTGTTTGTACTCGTAACTGATTGACGAAGTCTAGACACGTTCAAAAAAGAATGTCCAAAAAGATCTTGGACGTCTCGTGAACGTGGAATCTACTTTACGATTTTGTTTCTTTTTATATCTTGCAGCGAAGAGTTTTGTTGTGTAAACGTACTCGGTGTCCGAATGAGGTACCTCGGAAGCTCTGTTTATTAATACGATTCCGAGATCGTCGATTAATTTTTGACAACGAACAATAAGTTCATTGTGCTTGGAACTTATTATTGCTAATCCAACGATTTCAATGTAGGGTAAAAAAAAGGATAATACGGTAAAAAAAGGATAATACACGTTTAAATAGTATTAAATAATATCCGGACTTCTGCACAGATCATATTAATCATCAAAATAATTATTAGTCTGAACACGTGGAGGTGCTGCTAAAATTCCGGGACATTACGGAATCGAGAAAGCAAGCTATCGGAAGATCGATCATTTCCAGACGTCGAGCGGTTTTCGCGTCGTCGAGTCTCGACGTTACCCGCGCGTGCACGCGTTTCCCCCCTTTTTCCATTCTAAATGGAAAAAAGCCGCGTGAACAATAGACGCATCGCTGCTGCATCTTTCACTGTTCGCCGCGCGTTATCTCTCTGCGTTTATGAACAAGGACAACCGGGCTGCTCCGAAGCCCTCTCCTCGGAGCACACGGCCAAATCGGAATTGGGAAAAAAATAACGAAACACCACCTGGGAAACCGCACTATCTACACATAGTTTAGACTGTTCCTTATTTTTCTTCTGACAGGGTTTCTCGTCTAGCGATATCGAAGACAAGTCATTTTGAAGAATTCGTTCTAGAATACAGCTATTGCATACAACACTCTGGCTCAAGGGTAATCAAGCCACGCCCACTCGCGTCGTTGAACGCAACAACAATTTAATTTAATGCGAATCTAGCGCGTCAGAGCTCGATCCAATAATCATTGATAACTTACAAAGTGGTCAGCCTTGTGCGATTGTTTAAAGGATCGTGCGCTAAAAATATTCCAATCTGTTGGAAAACTAAACTGTATTCTCTCGAACAGAAAGAACTTCGAAAATTTTTCCTACTGCGTTCAGCGTTGCTTATTGAACAGAGTGTTTGCATTCAGTGATCATAGAAGATACGATTTTTCATCACGAAAGTCTGTTCTTGAATTTAAGAAAAGAAACACAGCAAAATAAACATTTAATAGGATAAAAACAATTTCTCTGGAAAATAGTCTTCTCATATAATATAAAAGAAGATATAAGATAAAAGAAGAAGATAGAAGATAGATAGAAGAAAATAGAAGATAGATAGAAGAAGAAGATAGAAGATAGAAGAAGATAAAGATCCGCAGTACATTGATTACGTATCGATAGGGGAAAGTTCATTCTCTGTTCACTCGGACTCGTCGTCGCCCGGAAAACTGCGCTATCATCCTTTCTGCACCGCGATGATCTTGACAGTGACCGCCGACGATCAATGGCGCCGTCAATTAGGCGAACCCACAGAGGCGCGTACTTACGCTCGGCTCCACCACCGGGGCCAGGGAAAAATTGATCAACCGTTCTTCGGCAAACACGCTGAGCCGAACAAAAATGATCACGCACGCCGACAACCGCGCTTGCTCGTTGACTTTTATCCGCGGTACATAAACACGTGACACGAGAGAGGCGTTTCCCTCTCTATTCTCTTTTTCCTGTCAGCTCAACCCTCTCTCTCTCTCTCGTTCGTGATCCAGATTTCAACCCCCTCCGTCGCCACCGACGATAGTCGTTCGAAACGCTGTTCATTGTCTTCGTTATTTCGCTTCACCTCATTCATTCCCTAATTAACGTCTTTTTCCTATTCGTTCTCGTGCTCATTGTGCACCGCGTTTACTTTGTGCTTATTTCGCTGGCACTCTCGTTAGTTCTCTCTACAGCCACGGGGAATTTTTCGATTTTTCGACGCAGCTTCGAGACGTGCAATTGCAAATTTTTGTATATTATTCAAGAAGATGTAATACGAGAGTAGAAAAGTTGGAAGAAAAAGAAATTCAGTAATCACAAACGAAGATGTTTACCGAAATCTGACAATGCAATAACAACCGAAACAAGATCTTGATGTCGTTCACGCATCCGGCAATGAAAAAACCGGTTACGTGTTGTCATCAATTGTCACGGCCGGAAACGTTCATTTAAAAGTATAAAATTAATATTAATCGGACGATACTGATTGCTCGATTAACAAGACACTGTTTTGCCTCGTGACTTTCTCGCAGAGGTGGGCATTATTTTGCCGAACAAATATTCCAAATGCTATTCAATATTTTAGACTTTATTTTGCTTGAAGACAATAGTATTTTAAATACGATATACAATTTCGAAAATAAAATATTTCTATTTGAATCATCTGAACACACAAAATAGAATATTATATTTTTTCTGTCCACTGAGGTTTTTTGATAAACACACAGTGTATCTTATCACCAGGAAACTATTTCTACTCATGAATCTATTGAATGCGAACCATTATTTTCAGCAATAATATTTAAAATTGAAATTGAAGATAAAGACAAAGTCCAAATATTTTTAATATTCTTCAAATAAAATACTATTTTCAAAAATTACTGCCTCAAATAAAATATTTTATTTTCAAAATTCTACACATACTTTAAAATAAATAGGATTATTTATTATTTACTATTTTCCCCAATTGAGGAACATCGCTGTTCACACATCAATCAAAACAATCGAACGAATTTCTTTGCATCCGATAAGTATCCTCCATAAAAATTTCCTCGCTCGAAGATGCTTCGAAAAATGAAACGCTGGCCGACAGTTTGCCTCGGCGGGAAAGTCGTCGAGCTCGATATTGATTTGAAAGATTTATTAGCTGATTACAGGCGGGAATTGTTTATTCTGTTGAAAATAGCCGCAACCGGCGTGGCAGGCCCTTGCGCAACATTGTGCGAATTACATAATAGCGATACATATTTCCGTTCGATTGTTGCGCAACGAAGACGACAGACAATAAATATCAGCAGGTAGCGGAACGGGCAGGTGAAAATATTTGCTCGCGATGCGTTACGATATCGGCACCGCATGACACGGTTTCCACTAATGTATGCTCTCCGTGTGTCCCTATAGTATTCTCGAAGCCCGGCTCTGCTCGTAGTTTGTTCCGCTTCTCGCGTAATAATGTTAATGCATATCCGCTAGTTGCATTTTCTTTCGCCTACGCGTGTCGCGGCCTTGAGGCGCGCGACCGGAAGCCAGCCGTAGGCGAAAGTTATGGCAGAATTCGTCGGGGATGGCGCACAGTGGGCCGGATTAAAAAATTTTGGGACATCCGACCAAAAAGTCGACTTTTCGAATCTGCAAACTAATAAATTTGTATTGCTTTGCGAGGATCCATGGACCTCGAAAATGAAGAAATTAATGAAATTAAATAAATATTTTAGTTACAATGATCATTTAAAGTTGAGCATTTTGAAAGTAGCATATTTCATTTTAAAAATATGTCCTCTACGCCTCCACTACAAAGAAGCTTTTGTTTCCAACATTTGCCGGAGCACGTTTACATCTTCGATAATAATTGGACTGCGGATTCTCATGCAAATCAAATTTCTCGGTCAATTGCAAAACAAAGGAGCTGCGTAGACATTCTTTTAATTGTCTTTGAACACGTTTCTCTACGAGTATCTAAACCCGACATAAAGATTGAAGGGAGTTAAGTGTGTTATCGACAGCATTGTTTTCGTATCTGTGAATCGTGTGCTCCGAAGAGCATTTCCTCCATGAAGAAAGGAATCTCTTAAGCTGAGCCCATGCGGGCAGGAGGAGGCCGCGTGAGAACCCTACAGGAAACCGGAAGTGTACGAAATTAGTCTAATTTCGTGCGCGACAAGTGGAAAAACGCTCGCCGGTGGCGACTCCGTATCGCTCGAGGGCACACGCGTGCCGCATCACGAATCCGCTCGTGTTCGCTGCTTAAAATTAGGCGAATCAGCACCGCGAAGGGCCTGATATAATCGTTCTACACGTTTCGCTAGAACGGTCGCGCCTCCCCCGTTCATCCTTCGCAGCGCGATCTTTTTCAAGTGTTTGCATCGTTAGATCTCGTTATTTTTTCGCTGGTTCTTCGATAAGGGTTTCGGAGCAAAGTCGCATGAAAGGAAGCGTTGTTTGCCAACAAAGGTGCGTGCGAAACGCAAGTTTCGTTTGAGCATCGCGTGGCCCGGCCTGAGACGTTTTCCTCGCGGTGATAAATCCGAAGCTTCTTATCTGCCCGCCGAACGATTATCGCGATTATGTGGTGTGACCACTGCGATATGACACGAACAGAGCGCACGCTCACGGACGCACAATCGTAATCGCGAACACAGTGACAAGTTTCGGAATCCCGGTCCTGAACACTGTCGACTGTCATTATTATTATTGCTTGTTATATTTATATATACTGCTTGTTATATTATAATTATTATTACTAGTACTTTAATTTAATACTGATCGAACCTTTGCTCCGATATCATCTAGACTTCTTGTTATTGTTGAAGTCAAACTGTTTTGTAAAAGAAAACTCAAGAATTTTTGTTACATTGTAATGGGTGGCGTACGTCACGTCGAAGTGACGATCGGCGATCAAAAAGACGATCGGCAGCCGGAGCGACGAACAAGACGAGAATCGCGAGTCAGTTCGATGCTAAAGTCGGTTTAGGCAGGATATACCTGCTGCTGTTACCTATTAGCTGTTTTAAAATAAAGTTTATATTGAAAGTTACCTATTTCATTAAATTGTTTTATTCCACTTAAAATCATATCCCTTACCAGTTATAAACTACACTACGATCGATAATCAACAAACACAATTATTATTATTATTATTATTATTCGTTTATGGGAATTCGTTAATGTGGCTTAAAAAATATTTTTCCAATATTTGAAAAAAATATCCATTTAATATTTTCGTGCTACTAGGGGATGCTCGCTAGTGCAGACCGGTTACTTTGTTTATGCTTGAAACAGTAAATTTTAAGTTCTTCAGAGTATAAGTACTATGTACGAATAATTAAAAGTTAGTAGAGTAACGGTGCATCTTGGCAAGCTTCCGAAGCTTCTTGGAAAAAATTCTCCAATCATGTCCATCCCCGGCAAAAGGGCCGACACACTGATACAGTATCGTGGTTCACAGTTAAAGCGTACCGCGTTCACGTTCCGGATCGATAGTCGCCAGAAAGATTTTAATTGGTCAGCTGAACAATTACGAACGCCTCGACAGCGAAAACTATCAAGCCAAGCCGCGGGAGCCTCAAATCTCTGATCGACGCACAGTCGCCTGTAAACCCGATCTTTTTTTGGACAAAATTATTTTAACGCTGTTTCAAGGTTTAACCCCCGGAGTCGCCACTAAAAATTGCTGTACCATTATTCAAAATATTGCTCAGATTATATGTTGCTATCTAATCAATTACTAAACATTCAAGTGTTTGTACGAGATGTTACATCAATTTCCGAATGGAATCATTCTTGCCACTAAAAATCGCTGTACGATTATTCAGAATATTGCTCAGATTATTATATGTTGGTATCTAATCAATTACTAAACATTCAAGTGTTTGTACGAGGTGATATATCCTCCGAGTGCAAAGGGTTAAGGTCGTTGGATTCGTCTCGACACCAGCTAGAATTAATATTCATGTTCTCAGAGTGAAATCTCCGCATACGACTATTTAAAATGTCTAAAATTTTGAAGCTTCTTCGTCGAAAACAAGCTTCCAGCTCACCGCGCGACTTTCTCTCTCGAAACAACGAAACATCCTGTAAACGATCATGAGTTTAGTTCTCAGCTTCCGTCTCGCAGCAACGATCAGAGGAAGCTCTGAACGGAGAAAGTCGGCTTTCCGCTGGCTGAATCCGATTCAATTTAGACGAGTTTCGATGGAGGATGCAGCACAACTTCAGAACTTTGGCTGCTGGTTGCTGGAACGTAGGCAGATGCCGGTTGCACACCTACGTGCTTCTAAATAAGTCTTATTCGTAGGACGCACGGGAGCTGATCCTCTAAGACCGGTCAGCAAGGCGAATCGTTATCCGAATGAATCATTGCCGATCTTTCGTGCAAACCGAACGGCGAAGAGAGAATCCTTCACTGTGAAGCGGAAACAGCAATTGACTAAAAATATTTTTGGTCGAGAGTGCCGTGTTTGTCGATTGTGAGAATTAGCTGCCTGTTTGCGTCAGCAATTCTCATCCCAACAGACGTTCTTCTCGACGATCGAATCAGTGAAATTTTATTTCACGTGCGATCAAAAGTAACAAATCAAACGATCGACAATGTGTTCCGATGTTGATTGAATGAATAGAACACCGGTGCTACAAACAGTTTTGGAACTGCTCGTATGATGTATTTTCGTAATTGTTGGCTAACACAAAATTCACGTTATTTGATATTCATTAAACTTTCACCACGGACGGTAATGAGGCCTCACTGACGAAAATGAGACCAAACGTGACGTTATTCGAACTACTTTCAGCTTTGGTAACACATATATGTCTCATTCGCTGAACCGGCGGCGCTCGTGTTAGAATTTTAATTTAAAATTGTTCGAATAATGGTGCGTTTGGCCTCATTCTCATCGGGTAGGCCTCACTTTGGCCGGCTATTAAAGTTGTACAAACATAAGTGTGGAAAAAACAAACGAATATTTTTTCACCCCATTTACAGTGACTCCCACTAATATTCAAACACGAAAAGTTAGAACAATTGTGAACAATGAGATTGAAAAAAATTGCAGATAAAGTGAATCAAAACATGACTCGGTTAATCATTTAACATTTCTGTGATGGAAACGTTGGAAAGAAAATTCGCGAATAAAGTGACCACGGTCCAGCTGGCGCGATTTTGTCCCGAGGGAGCGAGCCGGATAGAACGAAGGGATTTAAAATTCGAATCAGTTCGAAACGGTTCGGAACACGTCACCGTAAACGCTTCCGGGTAGCCGTTAGGAGTTCTAGGTATACGTCCGCGGCGGAATGTTCAGCGACTACTGCCCCGACTGGATGCCGTCTTTCTGAAAATCCTCTCAAGCACCGCAATCGCCTGTACCTAGTCCCCCCGAGTACCTAACCGGTCCGAAACACATTTCCCTGCCATGATCTTGTGCCGCAGACTCTATGCAGCGCATAAATCACGCACGAGACCTCGGCTTACCTACGTGAGCGACCCTACGCTACCCGGTGGCATTACGACCCACCACGTACCACACAATTTCTATACGTATCATTTTCAATCTATATAAATAATGTATAAAAAAACTTTTTAAAAACCACGCTTATATTAAAATGCACTAAAAAGCTTCTCTTCTGCTGTTTCAGCTTCCACGAAAATTACATTAATATAGTTTAGCGCTCCACGCTTTTATTTATAATCACTAATATCTGAACAAAATTATTTTCTCCTTTTTAATGCATTTTAATATAAGCGTGTTTTTAATAAGTTTAAATACGTTTTTTCTCGTTTCGACTTTGTTCACACATTTCCAATAGCTTTTAACAAATCCATAAAACGATCACAAACAAATTTATTGAAATTTGGACAGGACAACGTCTGTCGGGTCAACTAGTTCGTAATAAAAAAAAAAAGACAAACGAACGCACAACAATCGAAACCGTCCCGAAACTGTTCGAAACGGTTACAAAGTTCTGTGTATTATTTTTAGACAGCGGATCATATGCATTCACGAGAAACATTCGCAAGTGTAATTTAAAACAATGAAAATATTCGAAGAATTGAAAAATACTCTTGTTATTTTCGACCTATTGAACAGATTAAAACAGAAAAGAAAATTTTAATTCTCCCTAGTTTGTCGCGATTTAGGAAGAACATTCCTAATTGTTTGTTTCAGATACTCGTTTCCCACTTTGGCTCCCATGTCGGTTTTACAACCTCTTGTTTATTTTCTGCATTTCAGTTTACTTTGGGCGCTCGTCAATGAAGCCAGACATCATAAATAATACTCTTCTAAATCTTTTCTAAATACGTAGTTTATTTATTCGCTGCTTGAATCTTCACCGACTCGTGATCGTGAAATATTTCATAAAAATTTGTTATATTTATCAGAACTATCGCGGTAACGAAATCACCTTCACGCGAATCACAGGAACGACTGTTGAATTCCTCAACGTTTCGGCGCAAGAAATTTGAATGTCTTGAACGCTCCCCTTTTCCTCGGATAATCGGCAATTGTTTTTTGAAATGAATTAAATTTGTTCGTTACAATCTTGTGGACCGAACACTGGTTACTAACCATTCTGTATACTAAAATATCATCTGTCGTTGACGTATTTGTTGAAGGAAAACACCGATTCGATCTCACTTTCTAGTAAAACAAATGAAAATGACGGAGACCATAACTGTTCTTCGCGCAAGTCACGTATGTAGACAGAACCCTTACGCTTCGCATTAGCGGCATCAAAACAAAGTCGCGAGTTATGTCGCGTAAAGTAACGGAATAGCGAGAAACAACGAGGAATAATAAATAAAGCCGTTAAGAATTAGGGCGGCAGTGAGCAAGTTCGCTCTAAATTAATGAACGAGATTCAAATCACGAGACCGCCATCGCGATTCTGCGAAGACTGTAAATAAACAGATGTCGGATCTTTATGCGAAACAAACATTTTCGATGTGGAAGTTTACTTTCTTAATGTTTAATAGATTGAAAATAATGTAACAGTGTTTCTAAATTTTGCTAATGGTTTCTGAATTAAACCTCCTCAGTTTTGTCAGAAATGTCTCCCGAGTTTACAAAAGTATGTCCGACGAAGAAATCAACGAGTGAACAAACTAACGTGATTGTATTTACCTGGTTGGCGAAACGAGTGGCATATCGATGGGTAAAAAGCGAACACTACACTCTCGATGAAAACACGTGCGTATAGGTTATGTACGCAACAACGTACGAGAAAGAGACGTCCGAGAGACTGAACGTAAAAGCGAGGAGACAGGAAACAAGTGTGAGGGGTGACGGAGAGGGGGAGAGAGAAAGAGGGCGAATGAGAGAGAGTTGAGGGAGAGACAGTAAGCGAACGAAGTACATAGAGAGAGGGAGAGAGAGACTAAGGACTACTGCTGTTTTATTGGCAGAGGTGAACGACACTGCCTACTGTAAGGTGGATGCCTGTATATTTCGCATAACCGCTGCTCGTTGGAACGCACCGCAAGTTTATGGGTCACTGTATACTGTTTTCAAGTATACCCTCTCTCGCGTTAAAATAGTGCGGCTTCCCTACGGGTTGCCTCCTACATGACGAAGCTAACCGAGGTTACGCTGTTGAATCGCTCAGCCAATGCTGGGACACTTTTGATCATGTGTGTTTATACAATAGAGTGGACCTTAGTTATTCTCGGTGATAATTTTTTTGCGAGATTTTTTCATGCCTTCCCCTAAAATTGTGCCATTTGGTAAGAAAATAATTCTTGGAAAAGATAAAGTTGATCGGATAAGGTGAAGGCTGCATTGACGTTGAAGTTGCGAAAAACATAGGGAAACAAAAAATTTTTTTTTTTTGTAGAAGTCTTTAGTATTGCTGCAGGGGTCTCTAACCGTCTGCAGAATTCTTGAGTAGTTGTGACGGGATTTTTCCACCGTTAACCCGAAACGCGAGATTTGAGCGGAAAATTGATGTGAAATAATCTTAATTCCTAAATAGTACACTTATACTTAAATGTATGTAGGTGGTTCGGAACCCACCATAAAAACAGTAGGTCCCACTGGAATTGGTTGCAATTAGGCGATAGGTGAAATTGGAAAGAGAAGGGGAGAGTGGTGTATGGACTTGAAACCCTGAGGGGACCAAGTATCTATCTATCTACTTGAATGTATGTAAGGAATTATGATATTTTTGGGGGTATAGAATATTTAACATGAATTTACAATATACTCTTCACATTTAGCGCGCAGTTGCTTCTATTTCAAAACTTCGCGCTCAATGCGGCACGCGTTCCCGACGTCCGATTGATCTAAAACTGTGGATATATCATTTTTTCATGAAATAAGGTCCACCCTGTTATACACAGACGGCTGACTCGGTGCAGTATTGCACACCGCCGAACTCCGAAACAATCTTGTCTCCCCTAATCCCTTCCCATACCGTTTTCTACATGGTTACCATGATTAGAACGCTTGCTGAGAAGGTTGACGGTTGATGAAACAACCTTGTAAACTGGAATTTTTGTAACATGTTCTTTGCATGTCATTAGTAAGCAAATGCTTCTAATAGCTTACAAAACATCAGGTGGTTTGATAAAATTATAAAAAAGTTATTCCGTTTTAGAGGGCGTACGAATACTTATGAGACTGACTGTAGATATCGAATCATACGATTTTAATTTTTTTCAGAAGTTGGAACAATTGGTTCGCTGCAAAATGTGATAAGAATTCTTGAAAAATGTTTGAAGTTGTCGGAATTGCAGAAGAAATACTAAAAGTGGTATTTTGCAAGGGGGGCTGGTATGGAAGATTTAAAAAACACGTTTCGCTGATCTGTATCGATTAAAACTGAAGTGAAGCTAAAAAAAGAGAAAGTTTGGGGGCGGAAAACCCCTGTTGGGTCTACTCGGGAAATACATACTGACACGTGAGGACCCTAAGTTTATTGCTCAGGCCCTCTTAGAAGGGAAAGACTGCAGGCCTTCCACTTCTGACCTGAGAACCGTTAAAATATACAAGGACACTGTTAGTATCCTTCAACACTCGACTTTCTTTTGCAGATGTTCCAACAAACTAATTGTTCCAGCTTCCCGAAAAAGTTTAAATCGTATAGTCCAATGTTAAAAAAGTTATTAAGTTAAAAGTTTAAAGATCGATATCGAAAGAAAGGTGTAACCTTTATACTTGATTAAAATTTGTTGAAGATTTTTCTCGTGGACGTGATTGAACATTAGAGCATGCAGAATCGTTTTGACGCGACTAATTGCAGCTACAACATTCGCAGACGACAGTGTAATTTTTCCGTTTCGAAATCGCGGTCCGGACAGCATGTGGAAGCCGAGTCGTTTTTGTAGATCAACAGTCTATGCCGTACGTGACGTCCAACTGTAAAAGCTAACAAGCTTGTACAGGTTATGTAAGAGCGATCCGAAGGACGAGCAGCAGGGGAACGGCCTAATCAACAAGAGGAGAATCAGAATTCGCAGCTAATCTGATTTTCTAGCTAACCGAACGGTGGTCCGTCATCGTGCAGGGTTTACAGAATTGACAAACAGAATCCCCGAGGCGAGCGATAAAAATACGTGACGTAAGGTGACTCGCACATGGCGCGACGGAAATTTGCAAGCGACGAAATGTAGATTTTCTGTCTTCGCGAATTATGCGATGTTGCCGTTGCACCGTGCGATGACAATCTTTCTCGGATGCAAATTTTTACAGGGATGAAATACTTGCAGCGCGATTTCCTTTTGAGATATCGTCCGGACGGACGAATATGAAAATTGTCGGGAACCGTTCTACTATGTCTATCGAAGGGAAAATCGGTCGAGTAACGCGAACTGACCTCTGCTTTACTACTCCTCATCGATTTTCAGAACGTACGTCAATACGAACGTACACCGAACGATGTTCGCAAAGCGGAAAGTTACCCCTTGAAACGCCGAACGAATCGAGCTTTCTATGCGTATTTGTTTGCCGTTACACCGTCCAAACAGAAATACGAAACAAACTTTCGGTTTCAGTATGGACGGGTGGTACACCTTTGCCCCGAAAATTTTGAGGTTAGCTTCGGCTGATCTCAGGCATACGCCGTTACCGAGCAATCTAATGTATCAGCTACAACAATATCAGATCGGTATTATCTACGCGTATCGCTCGATATTACGTAACGAAGATTACTATTAAAAACTCCAGGAACCCGACACACTCTTTAAACTTGCCTCGAAGCAGAATCCTACCGAACAAACTCTCATCAGAAATTATACAATCGTTTCAATGGTTGCTAAAGTAAATGATCTTGTTGCACGATTGTCTAATGATGCAATTACTCAAAACAGTTGCAACTGCATCGAGAAAAATCAGAGTGGAATGTATCTTAAGGAATGTACGTGTTGAAATCAATAACATCGGATGGTGACACTGTCCACTGTCGAGATGTAATTCTGCTCTATCTATATATCGTAATTACTTAATATTAGAACAGCAGATGCATTGCCAATTGTCGTGGAGGTTCAAGGATGCGTGCACTTTAGTAAAATGATGTTTATCTTTAACCATAGCGATCTATACGATAAAACTAGAGTGAAGCTATGAAAACAGACGCCGCATTCCCATGTAGTTCACGCAACGTGGATACAGCAATAGAGATGCAACCGATTCGTTTGTGTACAAAAGTTCAAGGATCTATCGGACATGGAATAGACACGGTAGAGACGTTAAGTACATTGCTGTATCCACGTTAACACAGGCAAAACGATAAGATGTTGACGGTGACTAACCTTTGAGCAGCGGTAACTGCTGTAGTTCAACGTCCTGGGAGTTACGGTAACGGGATGACCCCTGGGACTTCTTGGACTTCTTCTTGTGACATTTCATGTTGAAGGGATCTATCATATCCACAAGGTTGACAGTCGCCATGTTGGCGTTGGCGTTGGCAGAGGCACCGTGAGAGCCGGATGGAGGTTGAACGCCGGATATACGTTCGAGCCTCTGCTGGCCTTTACCGGCGCTGGACGCGACTAAAGAGGATTGCATCCACTCCGAGGAAGCCGCATTCCGCGTAGAAGAGGATGAACTCACTATAGTCACAACGAGGGCAAATACGGTACTTCACAGGGATATTTTTTGGTTTTTCTTGAACCGAAGGGTTCAGTGTAGCGTGTGGTATCCCTGGACACGGTAAACCTACTGTTCAGACGTTCCTGGGCCGGAGAGGGGTGAGACTTAATGGTCGTGCGTGCATAGCACGAGGAGGATTATTTATCCGTGGTTAACAACGGGGAACAACGTGTCGTGTTAGTCGTATTGTCGAGAGGGGGTTCGGTGACTTGCTCAATCGACGAGGTCCATCGAGTGTCACGACGAGTCCGAGAACGACAAAATATTCGTATGGTTAATCGACCGGCACACGTCGTTGTGTATATCGGGCCAGTAAGAGCAAAGGGGCGCGATCGCTTGTTAGGCGTTGTCACACGCGAACGCACGCCCCGTCGTCGTACGTCGAATGCTCCCACCTACACCGTGTAGAGCTCGCAGAGAAGCGGTTGTACACCGTCACCGTGTCTCCTCTCCTTGCTGGTTCGTACGGTGGATTATACGCGTCACCTGAAACCGAGACCGGTGATGATACGTCGAAACCCGCCTCGGTCCCTCGGACTTTTTTGTTACGGGTATTATTCGATTCACGGGCGGCGTACAGTAGAAAACGGCTTGTGTGTAGAGCAGGCTTACCGTGTCGTGCCTGCTGCCTGCTTTACTGCTCGCTTGTTCGCTCGCTCGGTCGCTTGCTTGTCTGCCTTCTTGCCTGCCTGCCTGCGTGTCGGGTTCAGAGGAGCCGCGCGAGAGAAGAAGCACCGTTACGAAATACCTCGGTAGACCCGTCTACGAGGCGGTCCTCTCGCCGCGCAAAATCTATCTTCCCACAGGATTATCTTTTTCTTGTAGCGCACGCGGTAGCCGCACTTGGTACGCGCAGCCCGAACGCACACACTCACTTAAACGCCGTGATGGGGGACGACACAGAGGCTCGAACAGCACTCGGCCGCCATCAGCTGCTCGGACCGACGAGCTTCTTTCATTTTTGCCGGAACCGACCGACAGACTGTTACGCGTCAACTCGCCGCCGTATCCCCGAGATCATCGTACGGTTTTTTATCGCGTGCGCACCCACGGCCCACTACAATTTCAGCATCCACCGCACCGAGGATTTCAATGGAAAAAGGAAAAAAACCAGGTCCCTCGCACCGTCGCCCTCTTCACTTATTGAAAACCCGTCAAGAGGTGCCTTGTGTGCCTGAAAATAGTAATGTGCGCTCGGCAATCCTCGGCCGGAGATTGCCGATCGAACACGAGCGAACACGAACCGTCCAGGGCGCGCCACTTTACGAATCTTTACTCCGGCCGCCATCTTGCGCCGTCGCTTTTTTCACTAGAATCCTCGATCCGTCTCGATACTATCGATCTTTCACGATGTTCGGAAATATCGAGCCGCGTACGATAGAGCGAGTATACTAGAAATGCGATTGTCGATATGGTTATCGAAATGCTGGATATTTAAATCTGCAAGTAATTCCGGCAATATATACTGAACCTTTGCACTGTAATTTATACTAGAATTGTCCTTTGCTTTGCTAATGCGGTATTTTTTGTTAGACCGCGCGGACCTTCATGCAAAATGGAAATTCATCTGTTGCAAAACACTGGGGGCACATGGGAATTTTTCTAACGATTTTAGTAGATCGAAAGTATAATGTATCGATGTTTCTCGATTTGCTTGTTCTTCCTACAGTTTACATTTTAGTCACAAAAGCGTAAAATTTGCAGCAGAGAGTAAACGAGAGTGCTCGGGCTGCGCATCGACTCTCAGTCCGGACAAGAACCTACATAGACTCTCAGCCTGGACCAGTCCGGACAAGATCCTACATTATCTTTTGGTCCGAACAAGATCCTACATCATTTTTGGCTTTGATCAGAACGGAAAGTTCATATTGTTTGATTCGAAACGTGATTGTATAAAAGAAAAAATATCGATACACCAACAATAATGTATCTTCAATTCTAATTACGATTTCGTGTAATTAACATTTCCTTCTCTTTCAATTTTCTTACTGTTACCAGAGAAGAAATGAGAGTGCTCACCGACGGATAGTTTGAGGTTCAGCGCTCTCTACCTAAAATAGATCATTTGTTCGTGAACCACGTGAAACTTCGTCAGTGGCGTAGGTACTCTTATTGCTGTCTTATATCCCTTATTGTTCACCATTGTAATTATTCTTTTATAATCGTTATTTTATATCATTGTTTTATAAATAGTTATTTATTGTTATTTATAATTCAAAGAATTTTTAAACAAATACATTTTAATAATTTGTTTCTATATTAATTATTTGAACTATTATTTCAATGTTTAAATAAATATATTTTTATTTATTATTTGAATTATTATCCCGAGAAATTGTTTTACTTTCGCAGCATTAGCTCGATGTGATTGCCGATTTTTAATATTTTATAGAGCAATCGGTGTCATTTCCACGAAACAAAATATTATAAATCGGCAATCACACCGATTGCCCGGGTCTCACCACGTGGAGGTTGCTGCGAGTGAGACCCACCCACCCACTTGGTATATATTATACAATTACAATATTATGAAAAGTATATTATATCTAACTTCAATCGACAAACAGTCAAAGAGTAAATGAAAATTAATAATAAATAAATAAATAAATTAAAATATAAAGACAAAATTAATTTAACAAGAGAAACTCTGAATTAATAAGAAATAAATAATTCTAATTGGATAATTACTAATTGTACACTAATTCTTTGAAAAAGGATAATCAACAACACAGTATAATTGAAAAGACAATGGATATTTACGGTGACACGTCCGCCGCTGTTGATGAATGTTCGCAGTGATCGTTGGCGTCTGGACATTGATTCTTGAATAGGTAGATGTTTTCAATCGATGGATCTTTCGCCCGTGAAATCTGTAACAGAAAGAAATAATATCAGAATGAATAACAAATAAACAATTCAATTTGAATAGAGAATCAAAATGAATGCGTACCAAAATTCAATAAACTTTCTACGCGTGACGATCCCAAGCGTCCGTGGCGGTTCAAACTGCGTGTTTGAAAGTTTGCAACAACCGTCCTCTCGTGGCGCCACCTAGCGACGCCGCTCGGTAAGCGGCGTGCAACGGTTATTTCATTCAAACATGGCAGGTATTCTTGCTCGGCGAAAAGATTTGAAATTGACCAACTCGAAAAGGGCCTAACATTTAAATCACTGATCTCCTAGTTTCGAAAGTTCGATTTTTGGCATAAGAAAGAGACCAGTTCGGTTCGTCGGAGAATGTAACATTTCATGCCTTCATTCGCCTTCTTACAGTTCTTACCAGCGAGATCTCCTCAGTGGTCTTCTGTACCGACGAAATGCCGTCGGCTGCATCCAATCGTAATATGACGTCGCACACTTCGTTACAATTGACAACTCGTTTATTGAAACAATCCGCGAAACTTTGAAAGTAAAACGTCCCCATGGGACTGTAGTCTGTCCGACGAAATCTAAAAGAATTTATAATGTAAACGTTTACGAGATCATGTCGAGTCAACACTGGTCAATAAGCTACTCTGTTTATTATTCTTCGAGTCTAACCTCAAACTATTTCTATTGACGTTTGAAATAATAATAAAGACAAGCGTGACAGTCAAGATATTCATAAACATTTCGCTGTTTATAAGTCTCCATGTGCTCAGTACCAAAAACGAGTGTCTTGAATGCATGCCCCGGATTGTATTGCGGAAGAGAACTATTGCCCGATGGAAACTGGACAGATTGCGGCGCGTGCCCTAAAGGATTCAGGGTAAACGCATCTTCGATCTGTGTACCATGCAACGATGAGCCTATATTCTACGATTGGCTGTACCTTGGGTTTATGGCATTACTGCCGTTAGTGTTACATTGGTTCTGCATCGATAGTACATCCCTAAGGCACAATATACCCAAGGAAGTGATCATGTTGCATATGTCTGCGTTAATCGAGGTTGTCGCAGCTTCTATTATTACGGTACAATTGTCCGAACCCATAGGTACTTTCAAGATCACATCGTGTAGAACGACCAAGCTTTCAGACTGGTACACGTTGTTCCACAATCCTAGTCCGAACTACGAAGACTCTCTACATTGTACACAAGAAGCTGTTTATCCTTTGTCAGTACCCACAGAATTGTCAAATAATTTTTTCTCTTGGTACAGATTTAGGAATGATTTCTTTTCCAGGTACACTATGGTCTTCATCTGTTACGCTTTAGGAATAGCTATCATGTTGTTGATAAGGCCATTTATCGCTATGAAATTTTTACCAGTCAACGGGAAATTTTCTATTTACGCCGCCCTGTACTGCTATCCGGTTCTAGCATTGTTGCATGCGATAGGTGCTGGCCTAATATGTGAGTTAATTAATTTATTTTCAGCACTTAATCAAAAAGAATAGAATGTCCTGTACGTTTGTAATTTCTTTTCAGATTACTCGTTTCCATACATAACAATAACGTTGTCAATATTATCAAATGCGGCGCACTTTGCGTTTAAATTGAATCAGGTAAGGTCTTTGCATTATTTATCGTTCAACGGATCAACCAAAAATTTATTGTGTTCGTATTTTCTTCAGAAAATGAAGTCGTTGTTGTTGAGCTCCATAACAAATATGAAGAACGTGATAGTTATCCTAGGCCATTGGCTGCTACACGCGTACGGTATCGTCGCCGTTGCAACACAATGTGGCATCAACGTACATCCGGCGATGCTCGCGTTAGTTCCTTTACCCGCGCTGTTTTATATTCTCACAGTTAGGCTTACGAATCCACAAAGATTTACACGAGATTAACGAAATACAAAAACACTTTCTTTAGAAAAATCATATTTCCTCTGGCCCCTACTACGATAACACGGTCCACTTCGTTTTCATCTCGAATTCTTTGCAAATTTGTAACGCTAAACTCGAGGAGGAATTCAGCTTCGATACATCGATCGTTTGTACATACATATCATTAAATATTTTTCAATTAAACGAACTAACACTTATCCTTCGAAGACGAGATTTAACAGAGACATCTTTAACAATGCCCTTAACTTTAGCGTCCTGAATCGGGCTTCCCTTGTAAGTTAGATCAATTTTGTATCAATTAATATAAGCTAATAAAAAATCGTATTTTTCTTAATGACTGATATAATTGATCAGGTGTTTCTTTTATTATGGGGTGTGATGCGTAAATTGTGACAACGTACGCTCTTGCTACATTCAGATTTAATTACACACTTGCAATTGGCGAAACGAATACATAATTGAATTCTACAATTGCTGTTACACGAGAATAATAAGCAAACGAATATGCTTGATAAATACAATACGGTTCATTGGTCGATAATGAACTTAATTCTTCGGCACGAACGTTAAAACAACGGTGCTCTTCCCGGATATAGGAACCTTGTTAGAGGACAATTTTGTTCTGAAATGAAAGACAATCGTGTTATAAAACAAAACTGTGCCTTCGATTCTTGTGAAAATTAATGAAGACTACAAAAAACAATTTACCTTATTGTATCACCGTCCTGCACATAGTTAGGACTGTGTGCTACAACGCTAACTTCGCTGGAAACCTGCGGCAACGTGGACACGTCCACAATAGTGGGTTCTTCTGCTGATTGGTATGCTACTAAGTAACCCGGGTTGCCGCTCTTCAACCTAAACGTTTAATTACGATTGTAACATTTTTTAATTAACATTTATTAAGAACGAAAAAAGTTGATACGAGTGACTACACAAATTAATATACTGGATCAATCCAAATCAAGATTATTATTTAGTTATTTCTACAGAACATAAATCACATGCAATATGTTAGTGAATCAGGACTCACCAGCTCCTGTGGTGTATAGAAGATAGCGTGAAACAAGGTAAATTAATGGTTAGTCGATTACACAATATATCCTGTTAGTTTTAATTCCAATTATATCGATACACCTATCCCCAGAATTACACGAAACAAATGAATTTAATTAAGTGACTAAATCACGCGCATTTTCCTTTTCTCTTTCAATTTACACGGTTTTTTTATGATATTCTGAGGAATAGGTGTATTAATAAACCATATGCTTAATAATGTGATTAGTAAATTGTGTACTACGTTTGTGTGGGATGTGTGTTACTCGAGGTGCATGACATTAAACGATAATTCAAACGATTCATAGCAATTGAAATTTAGATTGATACCGATTTCAATTCATCACCGCCACCCTTCGAAAGCATTCAATGCTACCCGCGGTGATTTAATTCATGTTACGTGTGGTTATTACGTTACAAAGGAAATGTAGTGTACGAATGCCGAGCAGATGTAATTATATTACCTTGTGTACACGAACACAGTTCCGTTAACAGTTCGCAGCATCGTGTCACCGTTAAGGAATGTTGCGCTCTCGCGAGCTCTGGATAATGTTGCAAATGCATCCTTCGCGGATAGGGTATCGTTTAACGTGAGGATTGGAGTTCCAGGTAAAAGTAAAGTCATCAGCGTTAAGCTGTCTGCTATGTCTGCAGGCATCCGCTGCCTCAAAGTGCTCTTTTTGCCATTGAGCTGGAACGTACCCGCAATGTTAAAGATCGAACGAAAATTTTCTTAAAATTTTGAAAAAATGGTTCTTCAATCTTCGATAATTAATTGCTTCCTAACTTACATCCCAAGCAGGCCACGAAGTGAAGTTCAGCCATTGCGAGATACCTTTCCGCAAAGTCGTGGAATTGATGCTACTGTTAGCTGTTGTAAGGAACTGAGAGTTTTGCGGGATATCGATCAGTCTTTTCTTCTCGTTGTAAACTTGTAGGATATCGGCGCCGATGTCGTCTTGAAGGGCGAACAATCTGCAAGCGATAATAGTTCGTGAGTCACCAGAAAATGTGCAACAAGTGATCATTATTAAAACACTCTCTCGCTGACCCCTTGTTTTCCGTTTCATTGTACACTCGTTCTTGCCACTTCGAAAGAATATCAGCGTTCTCCGGACGATCTCTAGTATGTGCGTGTATTAAGGAGTCGTAGGTATCTGCTTCGGTGGGAATGGTGCTTCTAAATTCGTCGTGAAGTTCTGGTTGTACGGTCAAGTACTGAGTATTAGCCAATCGGAAACCACTGATTCCTAACATCAACCAGTGACTCAACACGTCCTACAATTAAAAAAAATATACATTAATTTCTGTTACACAGGGTACATATTAAATAAAGGAGAGAATGTACGTACAGCAAATTCATTAACTACAGTTGGATTGTTGTAATTCAATCCAGGTTGACTGCTGTTGAACTGATGCAGATAATACTGCCCTCTTTGCTCGTTCCATTCCCATGCAGATCCTCCGAATACGCTCAACTAAAAATCAAATATATTTTCAAGAGATTGCATACGACTTTTTATTACATATTCTAACACAAAAAGATGACTGACCCAGTTGTTAGGTGGATTACGTCTACCATCCGATGTAGTCTTCGCATCCGCCCAAATATAGTAGGATGTGAACGGATCTTTCTTTGCAATGGAGCTCTTAAACCATGAATGTTCAGTAGATGTGTGCGTAGGATCTAATTCCAAAATGATATATTGATTCCTTTCTTTGGCAGCCTTGGTGAGAGCCTCTAGGTCATTGGCGGTTCCCAAGTCTGGATTAATGTCCATCAAATCTTCGGATCCAGCTGTAATTTGAAGCACACCATGTATTAATATTCTCCAGTTACGTAAACATAATGACAGATGCAAGGGGTCATACTTGTTGCGCTTCCTTTAACCACAGATGCAAGAGAGATCGCATCGATATTTTGTGCTTTCAAGGTATCCAACAGAGTTTCCACTCCTTTCAAGTTATGCGAGCTGGTCTCAGCTGGATCTAACTGGACGATAGGACTCTTCTCCCACCATTCTTTAGGCTTGGGTGCTGAACATTTCGGAGCCATTACTACAATGGCTATCGCGCCCACCAACATCGCAGCCCACAGTAACCAGAACGTAACGAACAAGAACCATCTCAGTCGCACCCAGAATGGATCGTTGGCGAATTTCATCAGCTCTTCTTTTCCCATTCCGGACAGGACTTGCTTGACCGTGTCGATATCGATCTTGGTGTCTCCATTTTCAGAAACGAATTTCACCTGTGTACAAAAGCAAAACGAGTCGTGATACAAATACATGGCCACGAAGGGGGGTTGTTTCATCTGTTTAATATTATTTTTTAATAATAAATTGCTAATATTTTCAACTGTGGTATACATTTACACCGATGCATCAAAGGTTTTTCCCGAAGTGGAAGGTCGCTGTTCCCTGTTTCACGAAAGATGACGCAACAGCAGGAAACTGTTGCCTGCAAGCAGCATACTTAAAATCCGTAACAAAAGAACTAAATGGAAAGCAATTCTATGTAGACGTTATCGATCGCGTGTTGTCGGGCGACCGGTTAATCAGTGGAATGGGAGCAAAGTGCTCTCGAAACAAATGAAATTCTGCGAAGAAGCCGGCGGGAACAAGCCAATTCAAAATAATTCCGAACCGAGTCTCGTGCACAGGTTGTTAAACTTATTTTTCTATTTCCGTGCGATCGTTTATTTCCGTCTGGCTTTGTCGTGAAAATGGTCCATATCAGATTTCGACTGCATGCGGTTATCAGTCGAGTACGTGTCGCATGGTTCAGAAAATTTCTAGGAATTAGGAAATTGAACCAGCAATAATTCAATCTTATTTTATGAGAAAATTGTTGCGGTTAGAGTCACGCTGTTGGGCGTGTGTCGCAGCGATGCTGGATGATTTTCTTTGAATATTATTTTCGAGGAAATATTAGTTCGACCGTGCGTCTGCCATGAATCGCGTGCTCGATTTGTTCTTACCACTTCGGCGGTGTCTTTGGTCGTAGACACCTTGTTCTCCTCGTTGAGCATCTTCTCGTGGGCACCATCGTTGATCTCGTTCTCGTTACTCGGCTTCCCCATGGTGGTTTCTTTATTCTCTTTCGGCGGCTCACACTTGTCCTCGTCCGGAAGCGCCTTGTACGTGGCCACAACTGCCGTTTCTTTCGCGACGCCGTTCGACTCGGCACTATCTATGTCCAACCTCCCACTCTCCATTGCTATAGCTTTCCCCAAGGACGTATTCAAACACGGTGCACGTTCCACGCAACACGAGGTGGCTAGAAGAAAATCTCCTTTCTCTTTGGTGATCAAGAAGAGTTCTCGCAGACTTCTTCCAGTGAAGTTCGGACACCCGAACCCCTTGTACCACCGTTTCCCAGCGTTCCAGCAACAAGAATGACCAAGCCAACGCGTTTTAACCCTCCGAGATAGCTGGTTGGCTCCCTCGGCCCCCTTTTGTATCCTGGACCTATGTGTTTACTTTTACCAATACATGCACACAGAACGAGATCGCTATCAGGGCCGACCCTTGTCCCTAAAAGCCTTCGCGGCTCCCAGGGCCCAGATAAAAACACATTTTTATGATCACCAGTATTTGTACGATTGAGAGCCAGCTCATTTTTCAATATCAAAATTCCATCTAGTGTGATCTTGTTTATATTAAAAACCAAGGTCCACTTTAAACCAACAAACCAGGTCAAGTTTGTTTTTTAATTATTGAAATTACAAAGATGCTTTCACTAGGAATTATTCGATCAATTTCTTTATTTCAGCACGTGTTATTATAAAACTTGTGAAAGATCTGAGTACATACAGTCTTGTCATTTTTATAAAACAATACACAATATACTGTTAGTGTTAACAGGATTTGTTCAATAATTGTGCAACACCAAAGAGGGAGTTTATTAATCATTTTCTACAGAATAATTCCAAGAGAAATGATTCGATAACGTTGCCGAGATTCTTAGCCGTAAACTTTTAAAAATTAGAGTTTTCAAATAGAGGGACCTGTTCGTATTGAAATAAAAAAAAAATGTTAATTGATCAACAAAGAAGATAGGTCGGGCAGGGTTCCGCAGTGCAATGGTCCAGAACTGACATTGCTCTGATTTCGGTTGAATCGATTCAAACGACGAATGGGTTGGATGCATCGAGCGGACACATCAGCGAGAAATATTTCTTCAACTATCGAGCGCATCCACATTTGCTATCTAGTATTTGAAGTTTAAAATAGTCTTCATGGAATGGAAACAAGAGAAATGAAATATATGATTTTAAAAAACAGATATCGTCACTCGTGGTCTTTGTACTTTTATTTACTAACCCTCGTCCGTCCCTCGTTTCACAAACTGAATCTGTCTCTCCTGTATCAAATTGACATAAAGAAAGACCGATGAAGTAACAAGAAATTTTTTTATATACAACATTCACATCTTAGGTGTTTCGGTTATGTGTTTCGCATTAGGAAAATAAAAGACACGAAGTTTCGTGAAAATTTACCTAGAAATGACAGAACATTAGAACTTATTTCAGGAAAACTGTATTAAACTGTCACGAGGGTCGGATGAGGGTTAATGTTCAGCTCGTTGTTAGTCTAAAATGTTTCTTGTTTTATCTCTCCTTTAAACGGTAAAAGCGAATTTCTATTTCCCCGAGCGTATTAGTCATTCAACAAACTTTTATTTATTAATATTCAGTTCGTTGTTATAGTCTAAAATGTTTCTTGTCTTATCTCTCCTTTAAGGAGTAAAAGCGAATTTCTATTTCCCCGAAAGTATTAGTTATTCAACAAAGAAAGTGTCGTCATCGGTTCACGATGAGTATACTTATCATGAAAAATTCGTCATCCGTTCAAAAGAAATGAATGTGCTTGTTATCGAACAAAAACGATTGCCAACTTTTCTCGACGAATATACTCGACAGAAAGAAATAACGATTAACAACACCCGATATAATGCCTAATCTCGACAGAAGAAAAAAAGGGCGTGACTTCTTTGAAGTGTAACGAACAAAGTAAACACGATATACGAACCTTAATTTTGCTAGATGATCGATCTCGTGAAATACCGATCGTATCTACCACGGAGATTATAATTTCAATTGCATTGAACCAGGCCTCGCTATACTCGATAATCAATTTAGACGAAACGCCACGTTAAACTGTTTTTCATTTCACCAAACGCATTTTGCATACTGAGCAGTTCGACGAGGATACACGCACGTCCGATAACAGAAACTGCAAGTTTGACAATGCAGATTTCGCGCGAACATTTGAAACCGATTCGCTGGACAACAGTATTCCTAAATGGTTAAATAAAAGATGTATTGATGCTCTCGACGCGCTGGTTCCATCAATTTTTACTTAAAAGCAATTCTGAAATTTATCAACTTCAAATTTCGACGTTTCGAAACAAACAAAAGTTGCAATATTTGCAAAAGAAAAAGCTAGGAAAATAAATATGTATAAGTTACTTTTGTTTTTTGTTTGCTATAAAGTTTGTTCATATATAGATTTTAGTAGTTTTGATTTTATGATTTTATTAGTAATGGTATTAAATTGATGTGTTCTAGTTCTGACACTTTTGACTGCAGAAGATATAGGTTTTGTGGTTCTGTAAAGTGAGGGTTGTTTTACGTCTAATGTGGTCAGTAAGGGATGAAGTTCAAGAATGAGTAATTGTAGATAGAATGACTAACCGAAGATAGAGAGACGAACTCAAAAGCTCAAATTACATGAGTTATTATTAATGCTAGAGAAAATCTTATCATAGGTATACAACAATTAATGCATACAATCCGCTGTCTAATGATCGACGAACTACAAAATTAGTTTCTCTTGTTTTGCCCGTTTATTTCTTTATAAAACAAATTATGGTACATTCGCTCCTGCAAACTTATACTATTCGATCTTACATAATATCACTATATGTATATTAAGTTTAAAAAAATATCTTTTACATTATACCATCTTTACAATCTAGCTTCTTGTATTTGATATACATACGAGATCCGCAGCTTATCTCGTGCTGTGTTGATAACGTAAACATGCGTTATCGTTCGTGTACACACTTTTGGAAGTGTAGATTCGTGTGATTAGATTCGAGAGGGTGTCGGGAACGCTTACTGTAACACCGCAATTCAATTAAATATACATTTCGTGTTTGATATTCAGTGGCAGCTCAAGTCAAGTGGAGGCCCCAAGCCGTAAAAATTTTGGGCCCTCGAAACTCGAGTTAGAAATAGAAGTTGCAAGAAAAATTTCCTAAATTTCATTTTTCGTAAAGAAATTTAATTTTTTTGAGCCCGGGGCCTAGTGTCGGCTCGATTCAAGTGGAGGTCACAAGCGGTAAAAAATTTAGGGCCCTCGAAACTCAAGTTAAAAATAGAAGTTGCAAGAAAAATCTCCTAAATTTCATTTTTCGTAAAGAAATTTAATTTTTTTGAGCCCGGGGCCAGTGTCGGCTCGATTCAAGTGGAGGTCACAAACGGTGAAAATTTTGGGCCCTCGATCTTAAGTTAGAAATATCAGTTGCAAGAAAACTCTCCTGAACTTATTAACAAAAAAGAAAAGTAATGAAAAATTTCATACCGTTACACATTAAATAAATTTCATTGATAATTCGGGGCCTTACGGTATCCTAGGGCCCCACGCGGCCGCCACTGTTGATACTCGAGTTTACACGCGCTTCGACGCTCTCATTTGTCAGTTCTACTTACTATGCTTGTCGTGTTCGACAGAAATATTGCTTCTGGCCTAGTGCACTTCAGGGGCAAGAGACAACAGTAAGATAACACCGATGCGACGAGCACTATTATCAGCATGGCCCATAAAAACCAGAACACGCACAGCCGAACGTTCATCCACGCGGGATCGACAGCGAGGAATCGAAAATCGTCGTTCATCGATTCTGAAAATCAATAAACCATCCACTGAACGATTTTACGTGAAGAAACAATCGACATCAATGAATGGAAACATAAGGAGGGTTTGTTTACGAACATTAATGGCTCGGTGAACCACAGTAAACTGAACTGAGAGGAGAAGGTTATGCGTATATGATAGTACGAATTTTTCTGACGGACTGTATGATGCGAGATTGATCGAGCGATCGATCATCTCTCTCCGATCGATTTTTCTCCGCTATCTATTGGCCCGCTCCTCAACTATAAACAAATACCGACTGCGCGCAGATGGCCAGACAACGACCCGCGATTCGTCGGATTCGAATTCGAGAATTCGATAGTTTGACCAGAGGTGGGCATTTAATATTTCAAATACTATTTAATATTTTACACTTTATTTTGCTTAAAGAAAATAGTATTTTAAATATGATATACAATTTCGAAAATAAAATATTTCTATTTTAACAATCGGAACCAAAAAATAAAATATTTCTATTTTAATAATCTGACCATACAAAATAGAATATTGTATTTTTTAATATTTCTGTAATTTAATATTTTTATCTTACCAATAATTTAAAGAAGAAATGGTACTTAATATAATAAACTATATCATTTGCCGCATTCTCGTTTTATTTAATAATAACTTTTCTATTCATAAATCTATTGAATGCGAACCATTATTGTCATCAATAATATTTAAAATTGAAATTGAAAATAAAGACAAAGTCCAAATATTTTCAATATCCTTCAAGTAAAATACTATTTTCAAAAATTACTTCCTCAAATAAATTATTTTATTTTCAAAAATGACTCCATCTACAAAAAACTCTACACATCCTTAAAATAAATAGGATTATTTATTATTTACTATTTAAAATACTATTTTCCCCAGCTCTGATTGATTGCAGAACACAGGAGTCAAATAACTTGCATTCCTCTTTTAATTACCCTATCAAGCTGAGACATTGATATCCTTAAATATTTCTAACACGTGCACTGTGTTAAATCGTACGTACCGATTTTTGTTATAAATGTATAAAATCCGCAGTCTGGCGCACAAACCTGCATCCCATTGTTGTTTTGGCCCGTTGATCCTGATGGCGTCGAGACCGTGTTTCCCATAAAACAGTCGAGTGGTCTCTTTAGGCTCCATGGCTTTCGCATACTCTTCAGACAGATTCGCTATCGAATGGCTGACTAGTGGATTTTCTCGGATCGTTCTTTCTGTCGCGACGTTCTCGTTTGCTCCCTGATACGGCGATTGGCGACTGTGTGCTCGTTGTGTTTACGAAAGCCGAGCCTTCGGGCCTGCGGCCATCGGCAATCAGCCTCGCAGGATAGAACAATGAAGGCAAACGCGTACGCAACTGATAAATACACGCGCCAAATACATAGATACCGTTTTGACGGCGAAATTGCGTTCGCCACCCTTATTGTTGTTTTTACGACGCGACTACTGTCTTATCACGCCGGCAGATATGTATATATATATACACGTTAGACTCGATTCAGTTAGTATTTATATGTGCTCGTTCTTCGGATCGTCGTCGACTCAATTAGAACACTCTCCGACTCGTAGTAGATTATTTTAACCCTCGTTTCAAACCGATAGTGCACAACGATCTTGACCTATGCTTGAACACTCTCGGCTGGCCTTTCCTGTATTGTCACTGGACGCGTGCTGTCTTCGGCTGCTGTTGATTCAAACGATCCTAAATGTCACTCTACTACTACAAATTACAGTGACGAGCAAAAGTGTAAATATATTGTAGTTCTCCAGTTTTACATAAAACTATGGCCGTAAAAAGTTGCTAGATTTTGGGAAATTGTTCAAGTAAAAATCGAGGGAAATTTCAAGTTTTAAATGCAGGGAAATTTCAGGATTAAATTGTGCGAAATTTCGAGTGCACTCTCGTCAACACCTCGAAAATAATCAAGTTCACCCGGTGTACATTTTCAAAATTAAATGAAACACTCGAAGAATTAATAAAATAAAATCTTAATTATACTGCGAATTTAGTGAAACAACATTCAACGCTCTTCAACACCTCGAGGATAATCGAGTACACCGATGTACATTTTCCAAAATTAAGTGAAACGCTTAAAGAATTAGCAAATACACTGGTGTACATTTTCAAAATTAAATGAAACACTCAGATATTAATATTTATACTGCGAATTTGATAAAAAGAAAACACATTGAACAAGCGTGTAAGTCAGAAACAGTATCAGGAACATACTACAGAAAGAATGATAAAATACTTACATATTGTCTCATTTTCAACGAATTAAAGTCATTGAGAGAAGAGATGCAGTTCTTGCAGTTAATACGAGAATGTTCGTTTTTTAAAACAAGAAAGCGAGCTAATAGAACACGTGGTAAAAACCGGCAATACACTCTCTTATCTGCAAGGCTCGGGCATCCGTACTGACCGAAACACCGGCATCCGTTCGTTATGTTGATATATATTCAACTGGCTTTTGAATGTCGTGTGCTAACAAGCGCGGCTATGACACTTAAAGCGACATGAGTCATTCCTCGCGTTCGGTTACCGTCTGTATATAGAATCTTGAGTAGCATTAAGAGTATTTGTGTAGTCATTAATATAAATTATAGAGGCAATTACGACTTTGAAAAGCAACACACCTGAGGCCAATGTTTGTTCTTGTTTTTATCAAAATAGACTTATCAGCTACAGATCAAGCAACAGGTGTTGCGCACACTTGGATAAACGTAATTTCCTCATTAATACGAGGAAGTACTTTGGCCATTATTAGTCTGATTCGTACACAAGGAGAATATTGAGGTGCAGAAATGGTTAATATACATATACAATAACAGATGAACAGAGTTGGTGCTGAGAGGCTTCATTTCTTACCCTAGTGGCACAAAAATATTAAATGGATATTTTTTTCAAATATTGGAAAAATATTTTTTAAGCCACATTTTTTCATACGAGAAAAATATTAGATCGGAATATTGTACTATATGTACAATGTGCAAGGACAACCATTGTCCGTATATTAGGAAAAAATATTATATTTCTACTATTAAACAAAGATTTGTTTTAATGAGAAAGAAATATTTTTCTCGTAACATGAAATAGATATTTCCTGCATATTTAAAAAGAAATATTTTTTACTTAATATAAAATAAATATTGTATGTATATTTAAATATTAAGAAGAGATTGAACCTCTTTTTAATATTATATGAATGTATATACAATATTTTGTGCTACTAGGGCACTTATGTAAAAGGGCTTCAGTCCGCCTATAATAATAAATAAAAATAAAAATAATAAAAAATAATTATTATTTTTGTTTGGACTTCCTTTCTGGGCAATCGGTATTATCCTCTATTCGCAAGAACTTCTAGTATCTTACGAATAAAGAGTAATAGCAAGATGATAGCTGGACATTCACAGTTTCTATTAAAAGTGTATACTGTAATGTAAGACATGCTAGTTGTACGAACAAATGTATTAAAAGATTTTCGATAAAGATCTTGTAAACGAATATCTACGATCAGAACGAGAATGAAAGTATCTAACAATATTTTTATTTCATTAGACAAATGTTTATGATTACATGAAAATTTGAGGATTGACTAATTGTTGCATTAAATAGAGTTGTCGGATGTAAGCGACGGTACTGAATCGCGTTCATTCTCCATTACCACTCGCAGGGCAGTGAACAAGGAGAACGCGTTCGAAACATACTGAAAAATATTGAAGAAAAATAATAGAAGTAACTTACAAGGAACACTACCCAACTGATACTCACTGATTTGAATGAGATATAACGTACTTATTAAACACCGAAAGATATTAAATACGTGTTTGGTGTTTAACAAGTACGTTATATTTCATTCAAATCAGTATGTATCAGTTGGGTAGTGTTACTTGTTCGAATTAAATTCGAAGAATCTTACCGAGCAGTAGTAGTTCAAGGAAAGCGCTGTCATCACGAATCTCAAGCTGATCACTATCGGCTTTTGTGGTACCAACATTTGTAGCACAGTCTTCTGCACCCTTAACTTTTGGTCATACCATTTCGCTTCGTACACGCCATGCGCGACGGTCTTGCTCTGATTTTGAACGAACAACAATTAATTAACGGAACACAGTTCTCCTGCCCGGCAAAATCACTCACCAGTTCCATCAGAGCGTCAGCCGGCCACGCGCACATGTACATCTCGATCAGCGCTGACCCGGCCAGAAAAAAGAACTGAACTCTTATCATAATTGGTTGCCGCTGTACAAACAAAAGTATTGTTCTCCCGGTATCACAGTGAATCTGTAGATGGAACGGCTACGCTCCTCTTAGAAAGTACTTACTTCGATGTTGTTCAGCCCACTAAGCACAAGGTTTCCACTGCTAATGAATAACGTGATTATGGTTATGTATTCGACACCGTGGGCAACATATTGCGCGAAGCTGCAAGAAAATCATTAAAGCCTCTTCCGTCTCAACGTTCTCACGTGTCTCGTTGATTTATAGCGCTTTAAAACATCGCTCTCGTCAATCACTAAATACATATATAACTGTTTGCGTGGAACTCTACGTGACTCCAACATAAATAAATTTTGATTCAATCAAATAACCGTTTCGTTGCAAAACAAATACTATATCAACAAATATTACATCTCCGCGTAAATATAAAAACTAGATAAAATACTATTCCTTATTTTAGACCTTCTTAGGGAGGGGGAGAAAAATGGATGAGGAAAGTGGAGGAATGGAGAGGAGAAGGGAAGAATGGAATGAGTGGTATGGATGATGAGCGGCCGGAAGAGGGGGTCCATAGGGGAGTTGGGAGATTGGGAAATTGGGAGTTGAAATGGCTCCGAGTGCAAAGGGTTGAAAAATCGTTAATCGTAAAGGCCCGGGTTTGTCGCAGTTGACGCAGAAAATTTGTGTTTCGTGTAAAGACCGCGACGATCCAACGATCATCTTACTTTCTGATTACGTAGTACTGCTCGATACAGTTCCTCAAGTCGTCGATGCTGGTAGCAGCCCGTAGATCAATCATCAAAATCTCGAACCTCCCCGCTGCGAACAGAACCAGTATCGCGGCCATCATGTTCGAGTTCAGAGTGCACATGCACTGCACGCAAACGTAAGAGTGCTGCAGGTAGATTGTAGACCTAACTATTGCATGATCGACTGGGAACGGGTACTCCGCCGCCATTGGGAACGTCTCTTCCGTGACGAAAGGCCCGATCATCACGAACAACGCTGATAACGCGTTCCAACCGGTAGATACCCCGTAAAACGGCGAATACTTCTTCACGTAACGTTGGTACACCTTCCTTTCGTACGGCTTCATGTTCCGGAAATAATTCACCATCTCCTCGACCAGGTACTGGAACGGTTTATCGAAGTTTGTGTTGGCGAACGTCTTTTTATTTTCCAGTGACGTGCAAAAATGTAAACATACTTCGCTAGTTTTCCATAAAACGTGATAATTTAAACTATTTTTTTTCAATTGAATGATAAAGCTTAGGCAATAATAATTATATGGTGAATATGTGGGACCCCCAGAACGAATATACAGTAGAAGATCGAGAAGAATTAGAGGATTTCGTGGGTGCAGTGATGCCTGAATCGTGGACCTTTGCATTTTGCTCCTCCTCTGCTGTTGTCGGCACGATTCCTCCAAGAGTGGGGTACTGTAACGCTAGCAGCAGAGGAGGAGAAAAATCCAAAGACCCACGATTTTGGCATCACTGCGTGGGTGATCTCGTTAGTCGATCGCGCCTACCACCACCACCACAGGGGGACAGAGTTCGATTCCCGAGGTACCGGTTCCCTTATTTTTCCTGAGATCCTACAAATATGATAAACATAATATCACAGTTTATTTTCTAAAATAAGGATTTGTAGCAATTTTTACAGCTTTGCACTTTAAATTAATATTTTGTCCATTTTCCTTTATTTTTTTCTACTGCCTCTAGCCTGCGTGGCATACTGTAGTAGCTTAAGCTTTATCATCAATTGAAAAATAAGTAGTATTATCACGTTTTATATAAAACTGGCGAAGTATGTTTACACTTATGCCTCTATTCCAATCATTGGATTTAAATGGGAATTCACATTCAACTTTCAGTCATTATATTTAAATCGCATAATTTGAAACAAAATTATATATTTTGTAAAAAATGAACCGTTTGTTAGTTCTTGTTATTTCCACATAACATATAATTCGTTTACTGTTAATATTATTTCCTTCGAAATATCTCGAAACAAGAAATAAATTGCTTTAAACCACTTTGATAATTGAATAAAGGGGATACACCTTCCGAAGAAACCGACTATCCATCTTAGAGAAGATGTCTGCTCAAGAAGGTTTCTGAAGACCAAGGAACTACAGATAACGAATTAGTGAATGTTCAATGCAAAACAAAAAAATGTTTATCGTATAATTGACCTGTAGCTGATCATGTTGAAAGAAGCAGACCGCGGCCTGTCCTATGACATGGATGGAAGCGAGCGTCATGCAGGCTGCCTTGGAGAAGTGGACGTAGTCGTTGCGTTTCAGATTCAAGTAGGCAGAGTACAACAATGGTAGAAACACCGCGATCGTGCAGAGCAAGCTGAGGGCTTTCAGAACATTGTATAGAACCCTCCAAAATTTATTGGCGGTTGACTCGAGGGGCCAGTACATGTTCAAACACACGGCAAGCCGTGCGAAGTTGACTGCCTTCTCTGGCGTTGCTTTATCGAACATAACGACAGCGTTCCTCTCTTGCCTCGGTCGAACGTAAAATTAATTGTTCCGCAGCCCCGGGAATCGCAGTAACGTTTTACATTTTGCAAATGAGACCAGGAAGTAATGCTTCTTTCATAGGTCCGTCGGATAGCCGCGAAACGCTAATTGATATTCACCCGGCGAAGAAAACGCCGACGCGATGAATTCCTAATCAAGGAGTAAACCCCTAATAATATGTTGCACGGCCGAGATCCACCGCTGAAGGGTGAATTTATAAGTTTGTTACGACCGTTGCACCTATAATCACCGACAACTCTTTTCTTTTCTTCCTCTCGTCGTCGACAAACCGTGGATTGCGTCTCGCGGATTCGACTCTCCGAGATTGCTCTTCACTTTCGAGCTTTCATACGGCAGCGGACGACGTCTTCTACAAAAGTTTTTTATCGTCGCACGTGATTGCAGTTGGCGAAGTTGTTGAACGACGCGTACGAATTCGTAAGAAGAACAGAGGAAAATTGTTGGTGCGTAATATTTATAATTTCTAACGTGTTGCTGTAGTAATATAGAATTTCAGTGAAAGAGAAGAAAGTAAAGAGAAATCTGTTCGACGAAGTTGGCCTAACGCAATGAAATAATAGCAAATTCTCCGAAAGCAATCCCCGCGGCAAATGTTTGATTCAAAGCTACCGTTCAGATGGTAATACTATGGTGCTAGTTGGCAGCGCACGAGGGTGAATTGATAATTTGTTACGACTCGGTAACATCACGCCAACAGTAAAATATGAACCTTATAGTTATAGACTATCGCTTTGTTCTTCAGATCTATGTAGAATCGTGCAATTCAAAATCGGTTTGATAGCTGCAGTGCGGATATTTTTATTCGAAATTGTACACGATCGAAGTGTCGAGGGTTAATAGTTGGACAGCATTATCGCCACGGCATGGCAGTGCTTATTGCTAACTGTAACATTGCCATTGAGTATGCCAACAGAATTATGTCCTGGCTTCTTCGTGAAAGGGACGTCGTAAGGGGTTATATTGCCGCTTTGATAGAAGCTAGTTCTGATCACCCAAATAAACAAGCGACCACAGTATTGGATGAAGATTAGATGGCTTTAGACTCATCGGCTTCTGCAGCACAATCGAGGTATTGCAGTATAGTAGTATTTACAAGTCTAACGGTGTGTTGGGTCTCGCGGAGCAACTCGACAGTCTTACTATAAATGATTAGA
>CM052324.1:2316530-2347014 GCA_028455615.1 Lasioglossum zephyrum | reverse complement strand
TCGGAGGAATACCAATTTTCAACAAGATGAGAATATTTTTCGAAGAGGAAATTGTGAAAGTTCCAAAATGAACATTTGGAAAATCAAAAATTAGAATTGGAATGTTCACTGAGTGAACGGGTGGAAGGTAAACGAATGAAGCATCCGATGTATCCTTACTTGGCCGACAGCGAGCTGGCTGAAAGGAAATTTCTATATTTTGCAAGTCTTAAACTCTATTAAAAATTGTATTCGTGCAGCCATTAGCTCGATATTATCCTTTATTCGTAAGATACTTTAAGTTCTTACGAATAGAGGATAATGCCGATTGCCCAGGTCTCACCACGAGGAGGTTGCTGCACAAGAGACCCGGGAAGGGAGTCAGAACGAATGCGATATTCCTTCTGGCTCCCTTTCTTACAACGTCGGACTTATATTAACTTTCGCGAACACGTCGAGTAATTATCGCGGAGCAAAAGGGTTGTGAATGCAGAATGTAACAATTCATAATAATCGATTTCACGTTATTTTATCTTTGTGGAATTATCTTATATTTTACAGAAATGTAGAGGATATAGATAATCTTCTAAATAAAATGACGTGTTACTTCTTTAAAATATTTATTTTGAATGTATATAATTTGTTATATAAACAGATTCGTTGATAGGTAACCACAAACAAAATAAATGTTAACAAATTAATCAATACAATTATCATTTACAGAAATCTACATTATCTTCTATTTACATCAGAAATCTTCATTATCTACATCCGCCACAGAAAAACCCACGTGACGCCATCTACGGAGAACACCGGCAAACTGTTAACGCATTTCCGGTCACTAGATGGTACAGCAGACATGTAGCCGTGCAACAAACATGCAGGATGTTATGATTTTTTAAGAAATCGTTTTAAATTCCGTGCGAAGTCAACAAACAAACTTCCATCGACAAGAACAATATAGTCTCACACTGGCCAATTGTCGACATTACAGAGGATTTAGTACAACGGAAACGGTTTTATTGTTATTTAGAAGTTTAAATTGAACATGAAGCTCGACGTGTACAACGATATTGTGAATACAATTCGACATTTCCAAGGTTTACCAAAGGATTGTCGCGATGTATTGAAAGAGAAATACAAAGAGTAAGATTTTATCTCTATTTAATAACAATACGATTATTTACTGTACCTGAATGCATACTTTTTTTTTATGCAGCATTCCAGCAAATACGCTATATGGAATACTATCCTTACATGTACAACATAAAATGAAAATTAGGCATAGCAGATTATTCGCTGATGACAAGAACTATTACGCTACGTAAGCACAAATTACATTGTGTATTTTACCGTATCAAGGATTATATATATATATATATATTATTATATAATACTGTTTATAAACAAGTTACATGGAAGCTGTGCGAAAAGGAAAACCAGTAGGCATATTATTAAGACAGGCTAAAAATCTTAGTGTACCCCCTGCATTATTAGCTAAGAATGTACTCGAGAAGCACTGCGAGAAACACGATCCCAATGGTAATTTTTCTACAATTTAAATTTCGTAGAAAGCTCAATTATTATACTCTTTTAAAAAATCGATTTTCAGCTTCTAAAAATGAAGTTGGTAAATTACTCAAGGACACCACGCTGATTCAGAACAAAGATCTCGCATACGAAGTTTACTTGGTAACGATAATGAGACTTTTTAAAAATTCAACGAATTGATTCATCTATCTCCGGCTCACCATATAACTTTCCTTTGCAGTGTGTTTTGTACGACACCGATTATGGACCCATAGCAGATGCTATTGGAGTGTAACTATTCTCTTTTTTCTCTTTTTAATAATTAGTCCTTTAAAATTTTCATTTTATATGATTTTCTCGTAACACCTCGTACAATATAATTTCAATGGTTTATTAAAATACGAACTCTTATGTAGCCAATCAAAATGTATAGATTATTTGAAACATTTTGTATTTAACGTATTTGCACAATTTCTCATTCTAAGACTATAAATTAGTACATTAGCGAACAAAGAGTGGGCGTTCGGAGAAATTTTACAATATTTATTAGTCGAATGTTAACAAATTGTTGATAGAAATGCAGTAAATGGGTACCCGGTAGGCTACACAAGGGTTAAATACAATACGTTCGGTAATTTATTGAATACAAATTTACCACTCGAATGCAAAGGGTTAATAAGCCCTCTATTAATACACTTTGCTCCTTGCGAACGAAACCCTTAGGTCTGTCGGTCAGGAATACGAGCAGAAGTTGCAGAACTGTTTGATGAATCAGAGTCTGATGTTTCGCAACGAGGAATACTTGAGATCGAGAGGATACGACAAGACACCAGATGTCAAGCTGGAGGTACCGATCGCTGTAGACGGTTTCATAATCAATTGGATAGAGTCGAAGGCAAGATTCGGCAACATGGAGATCCACAAGAAGTACATAAGAGAACAATTTCTAAGCTACTGGAACAGATTCGGTCCAGGACTAGTGATCTACTGGTTTGGATTCGTGGACAACCTAGCTCAATCTACCGAGAAAAGATTCATCATCATGGACCACTTTCCAGAAAACATAACGTATATGGACCCTGCATCTATAGAACCTACATTGTAATTCAGTATTATGTGACATAAGTATTGCGCGACGTCGCTCGAGCCTCGGGTAACTAAAATCGCAGTCACTGTCGAGTAGAGATCGCGGTTTTGAACGTGTACTGAAATACACGTGAACCGTGTAGTACGAATGTAACGGGGTAGACTCGTTTCTAAGAGTGCGAGTCTGTTTCTAAGACTCCTCGTTTCTCGATAATGTAAAAGTGGGGGTTTCAATAGTTAAAAACGCTAGATGAAAGATTGATCTAGGCCGCAATCACTCGAAAAATCCTAGTTTTATGTTTACGAGACGTAGCTTTTAATTATTCGTAAGCACAAAGCTGCGACAGCTAATTAGATCTAGATCGATCTTTTATCTAGCGCTTTTGACCACTTAAAAAGCCTATTCGTGCATTATCGAGTAGGCGCATCCCGCACCGTTGAAATCCTAGAAACAATGAGTCTACCTTCTTAAATTTTTACCAGACGGTTCACGTACCACGTGCATTTGTGTACACGTGAAATAGGGATCTCTACTTACGTGTTACCGAGGCTGGATCGTACTCGCGCGATAAGGATTATTCTTGATATAAATATAAAATGATATTTTCGCTGTTACCGCTCCCTTCTTTTCAATTGAAATTGCAAAGCGAATGTATTTAAAACAAAAGAAGAAAAAGGAAAACGAGATCACAGTGGGAAAACACAAACGGTCCACCGCGCAAGCGAGCTAATACATTTATTTATATATCGAGCTGTATCTGGCCATAGGCGCCGCTGCTATCGCGATTACAAAGCCAGTATGGAGTATCTCGTGGAGCTTTCGACTGCTCGGTAAAACCGTGCGACAGGAAACGCGAGAAAACGGCAGGACCTCTTTGTTTTCGTTCGATCTATTTGTCAATTAACTGGAACGGGAACGTCACGTGAATACACACGCGCCGTAACCAGCCAGCCAGCTTTCAAACATGTCGTAGACAACGTATTCGAATCGATAAAACCGTTCGATCAGACCTGCAGAAACATTGCCCGATAACACCTGTCATTTATCGGCGAAGAAATTGTCGGGCTGTCAACGATCGCAGCTACCACGCGAACCAGGTGTTCCACCGACGGTCTGCGGCCCGCAGGATCAAGGTAAAGAAGTCGTAGAGATCGGTTCTCCGTGTTCTCTCTCTCTCTCCTTCTCTCATCGTGCATTCTTCACGTTTCATCGTAAATACGACGAATATCGTGGAAAAGTGAATGCTCCGAAAGAATCTCAACCGACGTCTGTTGACATCGAGACATTTCACGCTTGTCTGGTCTCGCGTGGAACACGATATTCGACGATGTAACGTAACAACCCCTAACACCGACACCAAACAAATTTATTACACGAACGCATCACGTCGACTAAAATATCCTTCAAGTAGCGGCGACTAGACTGCGGAGCTTTGTAAAAACAAATATGATTTTCCTCGGTGACTGAAAATCACCTGAAATTACCAAATTTCTTTCACCCGCGCGTTCGGCGGAATTTTCAACGAGAATTCTCGGCGAAGAGTTCGCGAATACGAAGGAAAATTTTTGTATGGAACGTTTTGGATAATTGTGAATCTGGTGACCCTGAATCCGAACACCATGCATTGTTACCGTGACGCATAACCCTGACCCGTGTCGCCCTTGCTCTAGATCTTCCTAGTTCAAGGACTCTCTCGGTACAGTGTTTCGGATCGATCGAATTGCGTGAAAGGGAAAGAGAGAGCGAGAGAGAGAAAGGAAATAAAAAGTTCGGAAAATCCTGTGGACGCAACGATCAATTTTCTTTTGTCGATCGTTTCTATTTCGGAAGAGTTTTGCAAAGACTTCACACGATCGGTCGAAAGTTCACTAAAGGCGATACATACATATAGAGTTGCGATTACACGGCTCGGTGAGCTCTTTGAGCCGACTTTCTGCACGCCGCGCCGCGCCGACGGTCCTGCAATGTCGAATGCACTTGATCGTTCTTCACGCAATACTCTTGCAACCTGCACCACGAAGTTATTCATTCGTGTGCTCTCTCTCTCTATTCTATTTAGGACTAGGCTGGCCAGCGAAATGACAACCAACATGACGTCGCAGGAGCAGCTGATGAAGGCCGCGGTGCAGTCGCAACTTGCCAGAATAATTAAAGAGGTAGGTCTCGCGCTTCCTTCGAAAGTGGCTCGAAACATTTACAGTGACGAGCAAAAGTGTAAACATACTTCGCTAGTTTTATAGAAAACGCGTAATACAAACTATTCTTCGATTGAATGATAAAGCTTAGGCAATAATAATTATATGCTGAATATCGTAAACATAATATCACAGTTTATTTTCGTTAATATTAACAATATATAGAATATTTTTAAAAAATAAAGATTTAAGAATTAAAATAGTATTCAAATACTAGGAATATGAAATTGTCGACAAATACTGATAGCCAACTGTCGTAAGACACGTGAGAGGCAAGATGAAACTATATACTTAGTGCAGACAAGAGAAACAGTATAATTTGATTATGCGAGAAGGGATTTTCACTACGCTAAATTGCAGTAAAATGTGATGTAAGTCGTACGAAAGTTGCAAAAATTAAGAAAACCTGCGGTAGTGCGTCAACTTCTTCAAGAAACGATAGACCGCCGCTTGTTTTTGACAGAGCTGTACGTGAAATTGCACATCGTTTTCGGTCTGAAAGACGTAAAACTCGAATAATCGCGGCTCAAGACGATTGGAGTAAATGCAAGTGAATGGACTATTCGCCGTTCCTTAAAGAGGATCGGGTTGAAAGACGAAAGAAAAGAAACGCAAATCGATCTTTTCAGACAAAAATATTAAACTACGACAAAAATTTGCTCATACATACAAAGAATTGACAACAGAAGATTGGAAAAGAGTTATATTGTCTGACGAAACAAAAATTAATAGATTTGAATCGGATGGAAGATCCTAGTACTGGACTTCATCCGAAAATAGACTATAAAGTCGAGGGTGGTTGAATATATGTGTTGTGGTTGTTTTACTCATAAGGATAGAAGGTATCCTAAACATACTGCAAAGATAGTAAAATCCTGGCTAGGAAATAAAAAATTTTCTGTGATGAAGTGGTCAGCACAAAGTCCGTATATGAAACCAATCGAAAATTTGTGGTCAATTGTGAAAAGAAGGCTAGCAAAATATGACAATCCACCTTCACGCGTCTATGAATCGTGGAAAAGAACAGAACAAGAATGGTACAATATTGAACCGGAAATTATTAAAAATTCAATAAATAGTATGCACGCAGGCAGAGGCAGTACAAAAAAGTAAACGAAAATTGATAAAATATTAATTTAAATTTTTACTTCGACGAGCACAATTAAAGTGCAAAATTGTAAACATTGCTACAAATCCTTATTTTTGTAAAATATTCTATATATTGTTAATATTAACGAAAATCATTCAATTGATGGAATAAATTCATTCATTTGGCCATATCTGCTGGATGCACCCTTGCCATTGCAATACAAGATGAAGTTTCATTTATTTTTGGTTGTCGCACTCGGAGCTGTAACTCGAAAATTAAACGTTTCTATCGACCCAGAATCATTCCATTCCATATTCATTTTTCATATTATTATGGACATAAAATTGATATACATCATGCAATAGATAAACAGATTAGATACCAACATATTTAACAATGTAAATAATATTTCGACTAATGATGACTTTATCTAATGTTAATAAGAACATTGTTGGGCATTGTATATCTTCGATGTTCTTCTACTTTCTTATGAAATGCTTCAAAGAAATATTTTTACACCCTGTGTAAATTCCTATAATCATTGAAAAGACGCTTGTATCGTGCTCCGTGGAAAACTAAATTTATTTCATAATTTGCTGAATCGATCATCATCTAGTGTTAATAATAACATGGTTGCACATTGTACAGCCTATATTTTTGTAGGAAGAGGAAGAAGAGCTGTGGATATCGGGGGAGGAACTGTACACGGAAGGGAGCAGCGACGAGGAAGAGTGCACAACACAATCGACGATGCGTCGTAAAACGAACAGCCATCAGTCGTCGCACGTTACCTCCGCCGAGACCAAAGGGAAAACAACCTGTTCCACCGGTACCGCGAAGAGCAACAGCACAGAAGGGCAAACCGGAAAAGTACCTAAAACACAAACCAACACCCAAACGACAAATTCGTCCACCGAATGGGACGAGATAGATGACACGAAAATATCGTGGAAAACAAAAAGAGGTACATTCGTATTACCTAGTTCTAGTAATAATGCCTAAGAAGAGGCCGAGACGAATGCTGATTAAACGCTAAGATAATTCATCGTCGTTATCGTTAGGTCGTGCCATAAATTCGTGACGGTTTCCACTCCAACGTTTCCATGTATTATATCGGTGCATACGAGACGAGAGCGATCTCTCTCGTCCGTTACCACGGATTCCTTTTATATTTATTTCACTGTGATCGTTGTAACCGTAGAACTATATTAGAGTTTCCGTTGGTGGACCGGGAAAATATTCATACACCGACCAGTTTCTATCGCGACGCTAACTTAAAGATTTCATCGGTTCATTCTGTTAGAATATAATTTTTTATTAAATGCATATAGTCCGATCGTGATCTTTAGCTCGGCGTTCGTAATCGAACAGTTTTTCGGTGAACCGCGATCGGTGCGTGGATATTTTATATTCTCCCCCGCTGTATATTCTTGTAACGTCGACACTTTCCAATTTTTGTACCTAGGAATCAATTTTATACTACGAAAAGTGATATAAATCAGCGAAGTAAAATGTCGAGCGAAGTGTAATGGGTCCACTGAAAATTTAGCAACTAAATGTCCGGAACGTTTCGACAGACGATTACGTTGGTTGACGATGTACAGACACCACAGTTCGAGTTACCGTGACACCGATGATATTTCCATCGTTCTGTCGGTCCTTAGAATCCAAAAGTTTTTCGAAATCGACAGACCCGCGTATCGAAGCGGCAGCACGAACTTAAGGTGCGACCTAATCTGTACATTCTTACAAAGAGAGTATACACACGCTCGTTCGGGAACCACGGCTTTTCCTTGTCGTGCGAGAAATATTTCTCTTCTGTACTTGTGTAAATTGTTAGCCGAAGAAATAGTCCTTTTAAATGTTTGATTCGATCTCGCTTCTGCACATCACAGCGTTTTCCGCGGGGAATATCGCGCGTTCGCGCCGGGTCGTTTTCTGAAAAGTTACACACACGTTATGTTAAAAAGAAACGAGACCACTTGTACATTATTAAACGATTAATATGTATAGCAGCGAAAAATATCTATTCGAAACATATCGAAAGAGAGATTGAACCATTTATTTTATGGACGGAAGAGCGAACAAATCTGAATAACTCGTGTACGCGTGTGGATCCGGTGCGAATGTGTTACACAGCCGTTTCCTCTGTAAGGTCGCGCGTGCGACGTTCGGGAGCGGCGGCAATTATTTTGTCTTCGTGCCCGCCGCTGCCCCGCGACTGGTTGTGCCATAATACAGTAAGGATATAAATCGCTGTGCTACTGTATATGTACACTACTGTGCAAAAGAAAGAAGCACCCAGTATAATTATAAGATATAATGACAAACAATATCTGTGCTTAGAAATAGTATTGTACAGGGTGCATGAAAAGTAATGGTCATCCGCCGTAGGGGTGAATCTACACTTCTGGATCGGTGGACGTTTGTAACAGAAACTTGCCGCAAAATTGTTATTGAAGTTTGTTTTTATATCGACATCTTCTACTCGCCGAGAAGAGGAACCGTTTGAAAAGAGCCACTTGTTGCAAAACGAATAGTTATCAAAATGTATAAGCTGTTAAAGTTCTTGCAAAATTTGATTGTGTAGAATTATACGTATAGGCAACAGCCTACTATTACAGTCCACACGACCGAGTCGATGAGACAGAACATGATCGTCTCCCTGCTCATATGGATCATAAATTTGAAGTTGCAAAATATGAAAGAATACCTTATATCCATTTTTACACATGAGAATATTAATCCTGGGTTATAAAATACTAATGTCAAGTATAGGTACTCACAAATTTTTCAGAATCTTCTGCTACTCCGTCTGATCAACAGGACACTGCCATTTGCGCGAAATAAGTGTGAAGAACAACACAACACAACACAACTTTCATATTTTGCAACTTCAAATTTATGATCCGAATAGGCCAGGTTTCGTTCGTCTCGAGACACACATTTTCTTTGTTGTAAAATATTTTGCGGCAAATTTCTCTTACAAATGTTTACCGATCCAGAGATGTAGATTCACCCCTACGATGGATGGCCATTATTTTTTACACACCCTGTACAATGATTGATTTATTGCATTTAAAGTATTAGATAATCTGCAATAACACGTACAGTGGGTGTACAAAGTATAATATTCTCAGAAATATTCGATTAAAAAGCGGAATTCTTTTTCAAAGCTTACTGTTTTCTCATTTGATTTTCTACGCTTTTCTATTAAATCTGGCTGGGTGGTCCTCTCTTTTGCACAGCAGTGTATACGATTAGAACGGCGAATAACGTGCGGCGAAAAAAGGTGCAGATATAAACGACACGATGGTCGCATTGAAGAAATTAGCCGAATTGGACACGGGATCCCAAGAGGGATGTCTCACCGAAGAATCGTTCGATATTGACAGCGACAACGCTACCGATTGTTCGGATAAATGGACGTACGCGACAGATGACGAGTGTATAGAGAAAGAGATCTTCGAGGTGAAAACTCTTGATAATCTTATACGGAAAATGAATGGCCGAGTCAAGGTGAATATCTTTTACGTTATGTTATTAGAACAACTTTTTGTGAGACACACACACGCGCATATACACACGTACCGTGTAAATCATACCGCAGAAAGCAAGAGAAGAAACATCGATTTCTCAACGGGAGAATCGAGAAAGGCTGAGAAACATTTTGTCAGCTGCCGGTTCGTCAGAGAACGGGAAGTTGGCCGAAAACACGCGGCTGTTTCTTCGATTGTGTCCGACATATATAACACTTAGTGCAGGTATGACAATAAGAACGAAAAACGAACTAATGTATTTTTTTCGTGTCAGTTTGCGACAGTGAGAACACTATACATCGGCTGTTACATAAGATAGCATACGTTGTGAATGTATATACATATATATGTACATGTAAATATATATATGTACATACATACATACATACATGCATGTATATAAATGTCTAATACTCTATTTATTTACATAATTAAAAAATGAAAAAAAAAGAGGAAGAAAAAGAAACAAACAGTAAAGAATTACGTTTGAAATATGACAAAAACGATACAACCGCTGTAAAAGCAGAGTCACACACTGATAATGTATCAAACATATCGCTCGAGGCAAACGATCTTAAGCTGCAAGCATTTAGAAACGAAGATTCAGTAAGTATTCAACCATCTTTCCTTGAAAGCTTCGGAAGTTTAGAGCGTTACAATCGATCGCGTTTTGTTAGTCGAACGATCTGGGATTGCTGAACGAACAATGCGAGAGAACGAGTACGCTGAGCGACGTTGAGAAAGTAATGGCCGACGCGTTAGATTTTGATAGAAATCCGTACGTTGTGGATGACGAAGCGAAGAATATACTCTTAGAAGCGGAGAAGAAACTTTCCGTGAGTGAACGAGACCGTTCACGGTTAACAGCTTGTTAACGTAAATGCTGTTTGTCGCTTTTAAATGAACAGGTCTATCAAAAGGATTTCCGCAATGATCGTGGCCGGTTTTCAAGGACGTCCGATAGCATGTCCGATAGAAGTACTATGATCTCCACGATAGACAGTGTACCGACAATGGAGAGCTTGCGAGGCGTTGATAAAGATCTTCTGGCTGAAGTGATCAAGGAGGCCGGTATCATCGATCCATCGTCAATTTGAAATGTCGTCAAAAGTTCAAACATACGAGGCAGATGTACTTTTTCTAAAATTCTGTAATTCATCTCGTACACAATGTAACTTTCTTCGAAACAGTTATGTATATCGAGTTTCTCCTAATATTGTCAGGTCTTTTAACAAAATCAAAAATGAAATGCTAAAACAGCAAATGAGATCACTGTTAAAGACAAACATCTCTGGAAATATTATTAACGATATATGTAAATGATATATATGTGTGATATATATATGAAATACATGATATATATATGACATATATATATGAAATATTTTTCTAAGAAATAGCTTAATGGAATTTTTATGCATTATTTTCAATGTACAAAATACGCAATGACATTTTGGCTTCTAGTTTAAGCAGTGCCTACTCACTATCCTTATCGAATAAGGACATTGTAAATTTCAAATGACTATAATTAAATATATATTAATACACGCCCCCCGAATGTTTAATACCTGCGGCAAAATATATATATATTCAACTTACGGTCCTCTATTGAACACAATACGCATCGTCGATCACGTAAAATCATTTTCTATACTATGTTCATTAAATTTTATCCTTTTTCCTGTTTTTGTCGGACACCGTGTACTTGTCGTAGCTCTTTGTTGGATCGAAAGGCTCCCATCTGCTGGCAGGGAATATGTGCTTGTTCCTTTCGTACCATGATCTGTGAATGATCGACGAATTAGTCAAAGTTATTCAACGTAATTATTGGACCTGAACAATTCAATTCACCTGAGTAATACTTTTCCCGCATGAGACTCTTCCGTTTCGACAGAAGCGTCATGCATGACACGAATGTCGTCATGAACATCGAATGTGAAAAGTGGTCCACTCTTGCCTCGTGCCTGGAATAACATTATTGTTTAAACCTTTGCACAAAGAAACTGAAAACAGGAAACTGTTCCACAGTTTCTATTTCATAGAAACGGCCTCGTTCATGCATTTACCTTCGTCACGATAAAGTCGTAAAATGTATAATGGTGTGGTAAAATGAGATCCTCTTTCACATACATTAACTGGTCAGCCATGACCGTTTTTAATTCGCTGAATTCACGTCTCAAAACCTCCAGGCATCTTTGAAGCAGTTGGTAGATGGAATTACCTGCCAACAGTGCGAACTAGTAACAATTAGTATCTAATTATTTTGTAGACGAATCAACGTTCTCGTAGACTTTGATAAATGCATAGACCTTTACCTTTCTTCATGATAACGCTACGTCTATGCCCGGAACCGTCCCAATAACTGAAAGTGATCTCGATCTCCTCCTCTTTCAATGCGTTCTGTTTCCTCGCCCATTCTTGCCTCAACTCTTCCCTCAATCTGTTTTCTTCCTCTTCTCTTTCTCTGTCAGGTAGAAAACTTGTGTCCACATCTGGATTCTTCTTTATCTTTTTTATCGTTGGTTTATCGTCGTCGCTGTCTCTCAACTTTTCGAATTTCTCTTCTGGCTCTTCTTCCGATACTTCTGCTTCGTCCTCCTCCAAGTTAAACGACAAAGCTTGTATCTGTTTCTTCTGTTTATTCTTCTCAGCTTGCTTCGCGGCCAGAGCTCTCTCTTTCTCCTGTTCCTTCTCACGCTCTTTCTGTGCGAGCTTCCTCTCGCGTTCCTTTACAATGTTCTCCTGTTTTGCTTTCATTTCATTCAACGTGACCAAACCAATGGTAGATGTTTTTAGCTGCTGTTCAACAGCATTGTAATGCGTTGCAAATTTGTTCTCTATATTGTGAATTTTTAGGTCATCCTCTATCTTCTTTTTCCTTAACTCTATTTCTTGTTGAGCGATTTCTCGCTTCTTCATCAGCTGCATCGCTCGGCCAGCTTCGCTGGCTGCTCCCTTGTAGTGTGCCATATTTTATTTTTATTTAAAAACGTTCGACGAAAATAAACGTTTCTGTTCTATTACGGTGGCAATCTGAAAAAGGAAATTCTGTTAAAATGGAACTCGTAGATGCAAATGAAATGAATTTCACACAATTTCTGTACTCGCGTACAAACACTTTCGTTGGTCATTGTTGTGTACAGTGTACGTTATAGGTTATAACAATTATGTTAAGCGAACAATGTATTTGATGAATTCTGAATATAGAAAATTAATAAACACAACGTCAAACTATCGATAAATAACGCACGCACATTCGTAAATACGGAAATATACAGTCCACTCGAGTGTCAACACAACCTATTTATGCTGCCGCAACCAATTCGATTATTTAACCGAAACGAAGAAGATATTACTTACCGAGTTTTGTTTAGTTACTCATAATACTGTTTGAAAAATTGAAAAATCCAATTCACTGCACTGTTTTGCACTGTTTGTGGTACTACATAGGCAGTATGGAGATATCGCTTGGGCGGCGAACGATATTTTGAGAATTACTCTTGCACAGTAGTGACATCTTTAATTTGTGTTACTATACTAAATTCGTGCTAACAGTTCTCCTATTAGAGTGAAACCAGTGAAACTACCCTGGTTCTCCTTCGATAGTGTGTGGATCAGTACATACATATATGTCAACACGAAGATGTACACAAAAAATACATCTGCGAATGCAATCAACTTGTCATCAAATTGTGACAGAATTATATCGTGTTGAAGTGACGGAACAATCGAAGAAAAATGCCGGCAGTGATCGTAGGCCCCCCTCAGCGCAGCGAACAAATGTGGCAGGCGTTAAAAACTCACATCACTAGAGAAAGACAACGGAAGAAACAAGGTAACCTAACTCGCCCGTTATATCCTGCAAAAGTCATTTGCATCTACAAAATCCTATTGTTTCTCAGCTTCGTGACAGATACGAAACCGCTGTTCGATTTGAATCATCCGACCTCCTATAATATCCTGTCATTTCGAACTCACATTCAAATCTACAGGGTGTTCACTAACACTAGCCTAGAATATAAAAAAAAGAAAAAGTTCATTGCCCGCATAGATAAATACACAACTGGTATACATGTGTTATGAATACGTAGAGCAAGAAGCAGATGCGGAAGAGGAACGATTAAGAAAAGAAAGGGAACGCCAGCAGAAGCAGGATGTAATGACTCTCGGCGAAACTAGGGAGCAGATATCTACTCTGGAGAGCGAGCTGTCTCAATTGAAGGACGAGAAGCATCAATTATTTCTACAGCTGAAGAAAGTTCTGAACGAAGATGACAATAGAAGGAAGCAGCTGATCAAGGAAGCAAAGTCTGTATTTATTTGTTAGTCGAGACTGTTCTTCGATGCTTTGTAATCAAATGTTGTTCCACAGTATCTGCCCCGAAGTGTTAACAGCAGTGGGAGGATATCCGGGAGCTAATCCCAGAGTGGTTCATCCGCAAGTGTTCCTTCCTCTACCGCAAAGCAGTAGTCCGCTTTATAAAGTTACAGTTGGCACGCCGACGCATACTTTATTGCCAAGTGTAAGTGAATATTATCTTTAAGTTTCCATTGGCAACACTTTTCATATTATCTCATCTATAGGGACCGTTAAAGAGGACGCATAGTCCATCACCGCCACCGACAGCATCGCCGTATCATGCTGGTTATGGGTACAAACCAGCCCCATCAATTCCAAGTTACAATCCTCCACCCACTAGTAAGCATACGCACATATATTGTTTCTATCTTGGTACTAAAAGATATGTATGTATGTATAAATATATGTGTGTGTAAATGTGTATATAAAAATATATACATATATGTATATGTGTGTATGTCAAAGTATTTACAAAGAGAAAAGAGAGACAGTATTAAACGTAGATATTTGTGCCTCTATAGAATCTGAGGAAGCTGCTAGGAGATCTGGCGATTCCCGAGCTGTTCTCTGGAACAGTGAGTGAATACACCTTCTTTAATTTCCATGTTCTTTTTTTTATTTTTTTTTTAAACAACCATCGAATAGAATCGTTTGCAATTTCTCGGCGTTAACCGTCCCATTTTCTCTTGTCTTCCAGAGAACAATCAGTACTCCGCCTCCAATTTTTATTCTACTCCTACTGGTCAAAGTGTCTACAGTTATTCGGCGCCCACCACTCAACCGTCACGAGAACCCGAGCCTGCCAAGTCTGTGTACCTATCTGGGAACAGAGGAACTCTATCCACACATCAAACGGGTATAGAAAAATATATAATGTACAGGGTCAATAACAAAAGGTTTCGAACAAAAGTTCCTTCGTATCAAATAACAAAGCCAAGTTGTTATCTCGTCCTATATTTTGTTAGAATCGAATTGAACCACGCAAGTCAACGTAGCATTGAAACATTTTTTCGTTTGTTAGCATACGTAACAAGCTTGCATTCGTTGGATCACAAAGGTGCCTACGCGGAGGATAAATTTTACTTGCGACCAAGCAGCCATGTTACCGTTCACGGTGGAGCTATTCCAATTCAACAACCACCGCAGGTATTCCTTGCACTTCCAACTATTATATCACGCAATCGAAACAGTGTACAGTAGTTTTTCTTTTGATATAGGGTGCGAAGACAGGAGGAATTACGTCTGGATATCCAGTGAGAGCACCGCAACCGCCACCCGCTCCATATCCTCCACCTCCACCAGGAACTTATGTTAGCGCAACCGGCGCTAACGTTCCCGGCCGATTGCTATACACTCAGCCGGGCGCAAGATATCTTCAGAGAGAAGTTTAGGCTATAGGAATTTCCTTGCATCAAAAAGATACTTCAACGCATCTGTATATTTGTCAGCATCATCATTGTAAAAAAAATGTTTGTTTATATATGTCTCCTTCTTTCTGTACGGTAACTATTCAAATACAGATACTGAACTTATGAAACAAAATTTACAATGACGTTCTACTTTTGCGTCCGTTATACTAAAGTACTATACTAAAGTGTAAGTATTTAATTCTTATAAAAGAAGCTACTTCACGGGAAAATAAATTTAACATAATTTTAGCTTTTCACAGTGCTCGTCAATAACATAAACTAACAGAATAATTAATAATAATACTTTCTTTGTCATTAAACGTGTTTTCATTACTTCGTTGTAGACGATTAAAACTGTATGCCCAGTTTTCTCTCTTTCTCTCTGTGATTCTTAGAGAACAAGTGTTTGCGGAGGTCGTAAACATCGATCAGTACCTGTTGGCACACTTTGCAGAGAATGTCAGTGGTTCCGGGTCTCCTCGGATCTCTGTCACATTCAAGTGGAACACATGTTAATATAATTTCATACTTAAACTAACAAGGAGCGATTCTGAACACAGAAATTCATAATTTTTCGAATTTCGTAAAACACATTTTGCTAGTTTGTTACTTACTCGATTGCCAACGCTCTCAACTTCTTCAAATGTTCTATAAACTCGTGCAACTCATTCGCTTCATCCAATTCCAATGCATTGTGCAACTTATATATACTATTCACTATCATCGACGATCTGTTGGGCCGCAAATACAACTCATCGTCGTATAAATTCCACATGTTGAAATTCTGGATCGTCTCGAGAGTCTGGGGCGTTCGTGTTTTCTCGATGAGATTCAACAGCGCGTCCTTTATTCTGTTTTGACAGATGATCGTCTCCTCCATGTCGTTGCTCTTGGATTCATAGCTGATCTGCATTCCAATGTTCATCCAATGCCGCAATCTGTTTATCTGATGAATCAACGAAATAATTAGCAAGTACCAAGTTTTCTCGAGGTCATTCTCAAGGAGATTTCACACAGATCTAGAAAATTTATTCTTTTAGATGTAAAAAGAACAACTATTAGTATTTGCTCTGCAGTTAGGACCAATATCAGTTTCATTCAAAATTTCTTTTTCGCGTCACGCAATAAACTAAGCGCTCTAACTTCTCAAGAAAAACAAATTCTATACAGAATGGCTGTAGGTCTAACGAAGGCTTGTGCAAATTTTCATCAAAATCATTTAATTTGATTTAGCCAAGGTACCCAGAGACGTTTCTACGTTGCCAGGAGGCCCTAATGTGGTTTAAGGTGAAATGAAAATGTCAAACGATTGCTTACATATTGCAGGTCGTCTATGGTAATCTCAGTGTCGAAGTAAAGTTCTATGTCGTGCTCTGGGAACAGACTTATTTTGGTCTGAGGATGAAAGCCAAGTCCGCACAGGGCGCCTATATAACGGGTACCGTATATATCGCGGCGCAGTTCTATCGCCGGTGCGAAGATCAGCACGATCAACGCCGAGAGACCAGAGAGTCGTGGCATCAACGTTGTGTTGTACAACGTTAGATTGTTGCTATGAGCGCTTTGCGACACACAGCCAGCTACGAGAAGCCTCTGAGAAGGGTCTTCCGGTTCGGTGTCAAGCAGAACTGCGTTCACAGAGTTCATGCCTATCTTGACCTCCTTGTCCCTACCGGCTATAGTAAGATGTTTCAATCTTATTTCGAGAGGTGAGAATGGTCCCTTTAGTTTCGCCGTTGCTGTACAGTCCGTTTCGCTCGGTGGATCCGGATAATCGTCCAGCATGTAATCCTGACTGTATTGTGACTGTTCGTAATGGAAACACTGTTCGTCGGTCAGGTCCTCCTGTTTCATCCGTAAATCGTGATTGAACCGTGAAAAATAGCCCTCCTGTTTTTCAATCGCGAATCCCTTGTCGACCAGTGACTTATTCACGCTGATCTCTCCTTCGTCGGTGTTCAGCACCACTTCCAACGCCATCACGCCGTTCACGATCGAATAAATGTCGCCGTGCAGCTTGCCCGGTTTGTGCACCAGCATCCAGAAAAAGTCGTACGCTGCCTCCGACCAATTCTCGAGGTTATCCACCGGTGTTGATTCCACCTTTGCTAGGGTACATTCGATGGCTAACGCAGGAGCGTCGGCGACATCGGGTATTTCTATGCGCCTTAAATCGCAAAGCCGACACTCCCTCGAGAAACCGTAATCGATGAAGAACACTTGCACCAGGACTTCCGGCAATGTCACGTAACCCTCCACTATCGCCCGGGAATAGAATTTGGATTTGTTCTTCTCGTACGGAGCGATCACGACTGTACCGCTATCTGGGGGTGTGCTGAATAATGGGAGAAGATTTGAGCTACTAAAATTACTCTCGATGGCGAGTTGTATCCTGTCGATCTCCTTCTTCACTCTGGAGTCGCAGATTTGTATCCAGAATCGACCGGGACTTTCGACCTGAAAATTTCGATTGTTAGTCGAGCCATTTCACGCTCTCATTAAAGATTGAAGAAATTACACGCATGACAAATAAATATGGATGTGTCCGTGTACATATCTGAACAAGAATCTCTGTTCAACAATTCGTGCAATGCCTCGTGGATAGAGTTACCGATTGTATATATAAAAATCGTTGAAAGTCCAAAGTTATTAATGGACTGCGAATATTTATGCGTTTTTGGAAAAAAATGGGTGGGTGTAATTTCAAACAGTCTAGAGATCAAAATAGTTTAAGACAATCAACGCGTTTCTTGCAACTTAATAAAACCACTAAAGAGAGAGATCAATTCCTACTTGGCTCTTATAGTTTGCAATTAACCCAAACAGCTTCTGCATAAAGATCCGTAGTCTAGTTATTAAACTAACAATTTACGAAAAATACGTACGTGATATATGATTATGGGAATACGGGACGACCGTAAACCTGGTAATCGCGGTCCCATGCGGTTCGCATTATCGCTACCGTGAATGAAGAACTTCTTTCTTTTTAGATTCTGTTTCTCCGCTTCTTCGATGGCGATGTCCTCCCTCAAAATCGGTATTTCCAGCGGTATACGTACATGCCTCATTCTGATGGCTTTATATACAGATTGTGAAATTTTCTTCGTGATACTACCATTATCCTTATTACTACTACCGCCTAACTCGTTCTTCAAAAATTGTACATAAACCCTCGAGGAATTGTCAAAGGAGACTCTCACTTTGACATTGGAAGACGTCATCTGTTGCGCGAAGATTTCTTGGATTCTCTTAGCGTAGAGAAGTCCAGGCTGCCTCATAGGCCATCCTTGCATGAATACAGTCGTGGAAGGGTCCAATCCGTTCAACATTCTGATTCCATCGTGCTCTTTCACCTGCGCATCCGATACATGCTTGATAAAATAATTCGGATAGAATGCTCCGGCGATCACGAACTTCAAAACAATCGGCTGATCGGTTTCCTTCCAGATCACTTTGTTCACGCCCTCGCTCTCTCTTATCCCGAGGCTCTCCAGTCTCCTCGTCAATTCTGTGATCAACGCTTTCACCTCTCGCAGTACCCTGATCTGTACAAAATACCTCGCTGCCCACCTCTTCTCCGAGGCGTCGTCATTTATTAGTTTACGAGCTTTCTGGGCGATCCATACTTTGTATACCTGCAGGAACGCTATGCAATCGCTGCATGATCCGGCCGCCCAGTTAAGCCGAACATTGTAAGCCAACATCTTCTGCTGGAACGGGCTGTTGAACATATCTTTCACGGCTAAACTAGCCGCGACCACGATCGCGTCATTTAAAATGCTGTAAGCGTGCCCTAACATTATAAGTTTCGAGAGGTGTATATCCACCGGAAGGTTGGCCATCACTCGACCGAGATCCGTCAGCTCTCCATCCAAGCGTTTCAACTCGTTCGGTTTGTCGATTAGTGCACCGGCCTCTTTCAACAACAGAATCGTTCTCTCTATATTCCCAAGGTCCGGAGGGTCCATAGATAGCGCCAAGATAGCTTTAGGCTCTCCCATGTCTAACAATTTTGTTTTCAACACCACGTTCGCCAGAGGCGCCCGCAATATTTCTGGAGGCGATTCTTTCGGAAACACGGAATTGTAGAATTCTTCCGGAACCAGTCTGTACACTCGTCCGTCCATCACACGACCCGTACGACCAGCTCTTTGCTCGCAGTTCGCTTTGCTCGCCCATGTCAGCTCCAAACTCTGGAAATTTGTCTTCGGGTCGATTACAAGCTGCTTCGTTAAACAAAAATCCATCACGTATTTTACGTCAGGTACTGTGATACTGCTCTCAGCTATGTTTGTTGATAGAATGACGCGACGGTGTCCGTGAGGCGGTTTGTGGAAGATTCGTTGTTGCTCCTCGTTCGTTATCGACGAGTGCAACACCACTACGTCCCACTTAGCTTGCTCGTGTTTCGGCAATGACAACAGATTGTGCATCTCCTCGATCTCGTTGATTCCCGGTAGGAACACCAGGATCACGTGTCTCTCGTAGATCTTCGTTTCTGGATCGTAGTTCGCGTCGTCAGCTTTCATGTCCACGTCGTCCAGAATTTTTATCAGATTCACGCAGTATTCCATCATCTTTTTCGACACACTTGGCTCTGTTATAGAAACTTCAGGATACTGGAAAAAGCGTGATTGTTACAAGCGTTCATAAGTATGTAGAATATGTTCTGTACTAGATTACTCGAATACAATTTATTTACCGGACCCAGCTGAGGCATCTGGCACAGATAGTATATTCCGATGTTGAAGTAACTTCTTTTCGATATCTCGATGATAGGTGCTAGTACCAGCTTATCCCTCGCAGGTGAGGAGAAGTATTTAGCGAATGCATCTACTTGGAATGTTGCAGACATCAGTATCACTTTAACCATCCGGGAATTGGTACGCAACAGTTTGCGTATAACAAGCAGAAGAAAGTCCATGTCCTGATCCCTTTCGTGAACTTCGTCCAGTACAATATGGGTGTAGTCCAGCATACTTTTTGATTTTATCAGTTTATTTAAGAGCACAGCTGTTGTGCAGTATGTTAAACGAGTTTCATTGCATGTATGATTTATCAGACCAACTTGATATCCGACCAGAGTGCCTACAGGCCAATCTCGCTCTTCGCTGACACGCTTTGCTATACTTATGGCAGCAATACGTCTAGGCTGAGTTACTACAAAGCGAACAAACAATCCACGAAGGAGAAGTTTTACTTATAAAGAAATTACAAACTTTCTAGCATTATTAGTACAACTCGCTCTGCTTCTCTTTAAATATCTCCGAAACTAGTGTGCAGATAAAAAGAGTATCCTACAGGAATTGCTGGTTTTTTATGCACAATAAGATCCCATATTAAAAAAGATAGGTTTCCATTTGAGAAAACAAACTTGACCTTCGAATGACTTTAAAAACGCTACCCAAATAAAAAACTGATACCGGCCCCCTCTTTCTCCCACGAAATCCTTGGACATGTGTTTTATACTTTTTAAATATCTTTCATACTTTTTGAGATATTCGGCTGGAAAGTTTTCAAATGAACACCCTGCATATGAGAAATAGATTTGATGCGTTTGCCAAACGCACAACAGGATCGATACTAAAAGTTCGAACAACTAAACGAAATTACCTATGATATTGCAATGAAGTCTTTTCTTATAACAGGAGTCGAGAATGAACTGCGGTACTTGTGTAGTTTTACCACAACCAGTGGGCCCTCGAATCACCACTACAGAATTCGTTTCGATCATGGAAACAATTTGATCCCTCTTGGAAGTGATCGATAAATTATTCTTCTTCTGGTGCGTGAAATCATATGTGTTATATATCTTCAATGTGTCAGTGTTATTGCACAAATCCTGTATAGCTTCCGTTCCGTGTGATACAACTTCAAAGTTGTTTTTATCGTTTGTATAGTAATTGTTCGACTGGAAACAAGTATAAATCAGACGGGATGAACGAATTACTTAAATTATTCAATTAATATACCTCTAACAGCTCCTTTTCCTCTTGTTTTACATATTCAGTCACATAGTCTGTTCCGCTTTCCAGACTCCTCGTCGTTTTGTTTAATTCTGCGTCCAGCAAAGACATGTCTCGTGGTACATTTTTTCGGCTGGTCGGTCCCGGTAACACTTGTCTTTGGAATAATCCATTATTTTCTTTGAATATTTCCAGCGGATCCATTTTCTGCTATTTCATGGAACAACTTTGAGGTATTTCATAGAAATTAATTCCTATTTATTCAGAGATCAGCTCTTACGTGTAACACGCGTTTCGCGATTACTACTTACCGGGTGCGACGTACTGGCGTGTTTCTTGCCGATTCAAAATATACAATTGGAACAATCGAAACTTCTCTGTGTTTACAAAAATATCGATTGTACGTGATGAGTATCGAGCTTGACCACTATCGACTATCAAACTATACTGTTGTCAATCTGTGTAACTGTGTGGCGAGATCTATACAGATCTATAGAAATGTCCAATTCGTTGCGACGACGTGAAATAAATTAGTTCTCGAAACTTCTTTTCAAAGACTACGAAGCTGTTCTTTTTGAAATTTTCACAAAATATGTTTGTTGTACATTTAACAGGGAAAGGGCGGGAATTTTGTATGATTTAATTTCTAGCTGAAACACAAACAACGATTTTTTACATTTTTGCGTACTTATCACGTCATTTAGAAAAAGACATGGAAGACATTTGAAAAACTTGTTCGATTTACTTTTTCAACGAATGTGTTTCAAGTCCGTTGGCGATAGTTAAAAAAAAAACAAATTCTTAAAATCGTAAACCGGGCTCTCATATTAGGGGATACGTTACTGCGACGCAATAGCGGTACTTTCTCGATTTATGCCGAGGAACTGGAGAACGGGAAATTCAACAAGTACCAGAAGCGCGCGACGTTGCGTGTGTCATGAACTCGAAATTCCTGTATCGTTTTGACTAACTTTCCTGCTTCTTCTTTCATTATTGATAAAGCGTATGTAACTTGTAAACAACGATAGCAGTTCAAGACTCGTGGTAAGATGAAGAGCGCAAGCGGTAGTTTACAAAACGCGCAGAAATTAAAAAGTTCGTCTTCGCACGATCTGCCGTCGTGTAAGATGAAGAACACGAGCAGTGATTTAGGAAGCGCGCCCAAATTAAAAGATTCGTCTTCGTGTGGAGAAACGTCTGCGACGGATACGTACGTATAAATCATACTGTTATATATTTATAGATTCAAAGTACTTTTAAATATATTTCTTCTAGTAATTGGTGGCTGCTGTTTGGACTTATTGTGATACTCACAGCAGGAACAAGATTCTATAAAGTAACGGAACCTCAGCACGTTTGGTAAGTGGCCAAACAAAGCAGATTTGTAAAATTGAAATTTGTGATTCACTTGTGTTGATTTTTAGCTGGGATGAAACCCATTTTGGTAAAATGGGGAGTTGGTACATAAACAGGACGTTCTTCTTCGACGTTCACCCACCCCTTGGGAAGGTAATTATTACGTGAACCCCTTGCACTATAATTTTCTTTGCATCTACATTGCTCGGATTTAATTTATAAATTCTTAAAGGAAAAAGAAAACTTTTCTATCGATTGTGCTGTCATGCTTTACTTAACAACAGAGAGTCTGGAAGAATCTAAAGATCTGATCCTAAAGGGTGTCTAATAACTATAATTGTTAACCGAATCGTTGTAATGCAACTTGATATTGTTTCCAGATGTTAATAGGTTTATCTGGTTACTTGACTGGTTACGATGGGACATTTGCTTTTGAGAAGCCAGGGGATAAATATGAAAATGTTAAATATGTTGGCATGAGAATCGTAAGTACGAGTACTAGAACCACAGCGATCGAATGTCACAGTTGTGCAGAATTACAATCTAATTGAATTATAATTAATTGAAATTGTAATATAATTGAATTAATTAGAGAGTGTAGTTTGATGTGTAGTCTGTGTAATTTAATTAACACAACTGTGCTGTGTTATTTGTCAGGAAATCTAAATTAGATGAATTGTATGTTTCAGTTTTGTACAGTTCTAGGTGCAACTATAGTTCCTCTGTCATACCTAACTGTATGGGATTTGACAAAATCTATTCAAGCAGCTGCATTTTCTGCGTTACTTATCCTCTTTGGTATGCATACTTTTACTTATTTCCAATGAGTAAATAATACGTGATTTTTAACGATCAATATCAACGTATTACAGATGTGGGGTTACTGACATTGAATCAATACATATTATTGGATCCCATACTATTATGTTTCATGATGTGCACAACATGGAGCATGGCTCGCATGGGAGCCTTGCACAACGAGCCCTTCACATGGAAATGGTGGGGATGGCTCTCTTTCACAGGAGTTTCGCTTGCTTGCACTATTAGCGTGAAATTTGTTGGTTTGTTCGTTGTTCTTTTAGTTGGGCTTTACACAGCTTTCGAATTGTGGAGAGAATTAGGTGATCTTGCAAAACCTATCGTAAGTTCTCCTTCGTATTAAATTGGTAGACTGCAGATCTTATACATTCGTCGTAAGGTCATTAATTTCATTCAAAGTATCAATAGAAAGAGATTATTATTTTTGTTTCTTGTAATGAACTTAGGCAATATTTATTTTGCATGAAAATCCGCAGTCTGCTCGTTAGTTTCAACACGTTCGCTGCCACCATTTGTTTAGCTGCTTGCCTTTTCAATGAAAAAATAAGCAATGGAGTCCCGAAATAATATACTGTGTACTGCAACTTCAAATAGCGAATAAAATTGATTTGACTATCTTTGAGTAATCTGTGGTAGCGAGCATGTTAAGTTAAATACGTGTACGTCTACAACATTGCTTATGGTTTACAGCTTTACGTGGGCAAACTCTTGGTGGCGCGATGTATCTGTCTGATCGTGTTGCCCATACTATTGTACATGTTGTTTTTCTACGTTCACCTTTCTGTACTGAATAAAAGGTAAGACGATAATCTGAAATGAATGTGTTCATAGAAACAATAAAATCTGAATTGTTCTAGTGGAAGCGGAGACGGATTCTACAGCTCCGAATTTCAGTCCTTGTTAGAAGGAAATTCTTTGTACAACGCTACAATGCCGAGGCAATTAGCTTACGGAGCAACCATCACCTTGAAGAATCACCGTACAGGAGGAGGATACTTGCATTCTCATTGGCACCTTTATCCAGAAGGTGTCGGAGCTAGACAGCAACAAGTACTAATACACTAATATATTATATCGGCAATACAGTTCGAATGGGTATTAACGTTCGAATGTTATTTAGATTACTACGTATTCGCATAAAGACGATAACAATCTGTGGTTAGTGAAAAGACTAGACACCGATGATATTCCGGATGAACCAATACTTGTCAAACACGGCGATCTCATACGATTAGAGCACGTGATCACACGCCGAAATTTACATTCCCACAAAGAGTACGCGCCGTTGTCGAAGAAACACTATCAAGTTACAGGATACGGCGAAGTGAGTTGAAACTTTCGTTCGGAACTGTCTGCTATGCAAAATTCCATTCAATCGCTGTATTTTATCATAGATTTCTACGTGGTTTTACATTCTAGAATGGTACCGGAGATGCCAACGACGTATGGAAAGTGTTAATAGCGAACGGCAGAGAGGACGATGTGATTGAAACGGTAACGAGTAAATTGAAGTTCGTACATTATCTACATCACTGTGTTTTAACGTGCAGCGGGAAGACATTGCCGAAATGGTGAGTGAAATTTGTAAGAAGGTGGACATTTTTCAGAGATGTTTAAGAGATTTTATAATTTTTCTGTGCGACGTATAGGGCGTACAGTCAACAGGAGGTCTCTTGCAATCCAAACATGAGAGACAAGAACGCGTTGTGGAACATCGAAGATAACAATTATGCAAAATGTAAGTGCCAGTATACAAATTAGCGATAACGTTTATTTCACGTCTTTCCTTTTGCACAGTGCCAAACGTTAGTTTCCAAGTTTACGCGCCAGGATTTCTGACCAGATTTTTCGAATCGCACGCGGTGATGCTGCAAGGAAACTCGGATTTAAAAGTAAAAGAGGGAGAGGTATCGTCGCGGCCATGGCAATGGCCCATTAATTATAGAGTGAGTCGTTAGTTTATTTGTGGACCGTCGAATCGCTTTTGTTATAAATGTATCAAATCCGCAGTCTACTTATTTTTAACTATGGTCTTTCCAGGGACAATTCTTCTCGGGGAACAATCTACGAATATATTTACTCGGAAATCCAGTCATATGGTGGAGTAATATAGCATTTTTGATATTGTTCATCGTTTTGTACGTTCACGCTTGCGTACGAGAGAAACGCGGTTGCACAGACCAGACCGCTATACTCGATCAACGAAATAAAATCCTAAATGCTGGAAAATGGCTGTTTCTCGGATGGATATTGCACTACGCGCCATTCTGGGCCATGAGCAGAGTTTTATATTATCATCACTACTTCCCTGCTTTATTGTACAGCTCGATGCTGACTGGAACAACTCTGAATTACATAATCGACACTTTACTCATTCTGCTTCCGGACAGAGTTGGACGCGTGGTTTATCATACAACGTTAGCTGTGTTTGTTTCGAGTACCGCGTATAGGTAAGCGAGTTCTAAAAGTTCTAAAAGTTCTAAAAGTTCTAAAAGAGTAGAATTTCAAGCATTTAAAAAATTTAAAGATACTTCTGTGGCTTCTGTACTTGGAAATTAATGCGGACAATTTTTATTGTGCGTAAAAATCCACAGTCTAGTTATTACCAATAGAACAACAAAATGATTATCTATATCGTTGTTTCAGCTTCTACTTGTTTTCGCCATTGGCGTACGGCATGGTTGGACCATCCGCGCAAGACCCCGAAAGTTCGATGCATAACTTAAGGTGGATGGACACTTGGGAATTTTAACAGATCCCGAAACAATTAACACGTTAAACGCAGAGTTAATTTTAGTTTAATTTAAGTTCAAACACGAAAATACAATGATCTGCGTCGAAGATGTCAGAGTATGAGGAACACATAAGACTTGTAAATACGAACAAACTTTTTATACGTTTACAAATATAATATATTTTCCGAATTGCAATTACTCTAAGTCTCGCCTCTTCTGTTCTTGTGAGCAAAAAATCACGAAAATATTCACGTACATGATAGCAAAACCGTGAATTTTTTCGTGCAAATTTGATATTGAAGTTATCATATGAAACCACGTTTATATATTATTATTCTCAGTATGTATTTTTCTCAGATTTTTCGTATTGGTCGGACACGCGAAAGAAACGAAAGTCCTGAAGAATTCAGAAAAAATGAACCATTTTTCTTGATACTACAGAAATCTAGTAGACAAGGCACTGAAAGTGTCTTATTTATAATTAATTTATTATCAGGAAGCCTGACTGTTGTGTAGAGGCCGAAGCAAGGCGCGCGTACCCTAACTGCTTCTAACAAGTATAATTGCGGGTGCGTTGGTAATGGAAACATACCGGTGAGTAGGCCGAAAGTGTAACTGGCGGCTCGCGCAAGACCGGTACGCTTTAAAAGGCTTGTCGGGGAGCGTGGGCCGCTCAGCTGATCGACCCACGTGCTGGACTGCGCCTCGTCAGCGCAGAGACGGCGCTTCGGGTTGGATTCGCTACAACAAAAGTGTCCAGTTGAAGAGGAAGCTTTGAATCACAGCTGCGGGTCTCCGCAGCCCTTCTGCCTCTCTTTCTTTCTCGTTTATCGTATAGACACACGTATACGACGGTGGGCGAGTATATTCAGTCCTCTTGACTCGACGGAGCTCACTCGCTTGGTGAATCGTCGCGCGAATAACACTTCGGTGTGGAAACCACCGATCGATAAATACCTCCCGGGGATTCCTCAGTCTGCTGTGCAACCACGAACGTGTGCTCTCTCTCTCTCTCTCCCTCTCTATTTCTCACGTGAGATCAGGAATAGCTGTCAAACTGACCACGTGTTCCTACGAATTCCCGGTGTATACGTGTTCGCGCGTGCACCAGTCGCAAAATCAGTGTACCCTAACCGAGGAGATTAAACAGGAGACAAGAAGTTTGCAGTCACATAAGGGAAACATAATCGACGCCGTTCACGCTGCGGATAAACGGCCAGATGCTCGATGCCGTATCACGCAGGACTGTTAGTAACGAGGGAATTAACGTTCTATTGCTCGCTCGAGTCAATAGTAAGTATGCCCAACGATTCGTATTGTTGCTACGAAATCGTCACATGCAATCACGCGAGTACAAAGATTCATTCTTCCGAATAACAGCTGGTTCAACCAGATCAGGTGGGAGAGGGGATGATTGCAGATACGCATCAATTACTTCAAATAGGGTAAATGCAGAGGAATCGAGATCTTTTTTCCTGTTTTTTTTTTTGTTTCGTGAATGGATAAATTCTCCAATGCAGTGTTTGCCTTGGAGTCGCATAACGGGGTTATCGACGATCGAACCGTTCCGCTACTGCGACAAACAGATTTAGATAGCACACTGTTTCATACGAGTTCTCGAATGAGTCAAGTGTTATCTTGTTAGGTGTCCTCGTGTTTGTGGAAGAACCGGAAGAACGGTAATCTAGCGCGACAGAGTAGTTACGAAGATGCAGTAACAATTTTGTATCGTACGTTTTGCTTTTATCGAGTATCCTCATTCTAATTTTTCCTTTTACTATTAATTGAAGTTACAAACGTACGGAACGTTTTCCGATTTTCTTTGTTCAAACCCTTGCACTACGATTTATTTTACGGTTACTGTGATTGGAATTTCTTTGTCGTTCATTGCTATGAGATTAACGACGGACATTTAGAGTAACTTCTGTTCGAAGCATTCGTCACGGCAGTGCGAGGAGTTAAAGACGCATTGAAATAAAAATTCTGCGGAACCGGAATAAATCCAAATTCACCCTTTTGCAAATCTAATTTAATCATTTACGAATGAAGTATTTTTATAAACGATCATTATTATATAGAATTAAAAGTGGTAATTTTTATAACACATAAATTCATAAAGATCCGCAATCTAGCGATCAGTTATGCTCCTAACTGCATATGTTCGAGTCTTATGTATATTATTATGTAATTATGTATCTGTAAAACTATAATTTAATCTGAATAAACCAATAATTAATTTTAAATATTCTTTATGCGTGAAATTGATTTGCAAAAGGGCTAACATGATTTATAAAAAGGTGAAATTGATTTGCAAAAGGGTGAAATTGGTGATATAAAGTGGTAACAGTGCAGAAGCAGTTTATCTCGGCTAGGCTTCGAGATTCGATGAACATTGTGACAAATATTCGACCGCGTTCGTTTCCGCGGGAACTTCGATCGGCTGTGAAAGTAGCGCGGAACACTTGTTGCTCGAGAAATATTCAAGATTATCTTGAACAGTTCGGCCCGTCTAAGGTTTCGAGAAGTCATTGCGCCGACCCTCCTGAAACAATCTGTGGTTTGTTCGTGTGACAGTCACAGGCGTAAGCTAATCGAGCGTAACCACGTGCATCCGCGTGTCAATTGAGGCGGAGTTAACAGGGGGCACCATAAATCACCGTGATAATCTTCAATTACCGACCGATATTTGAAGTTGGTCGGTAATCGTTGCCGCGCCTCTACCGTAGGCAACCACCATACTTGTATTCAAATCTTCAGTATTTTAACGCAAAAACATACCACTGTCAGTCGAATGACCAGTTTTACATCTTTCATTTTCGAATTATTGGAATTATGAAGTTGCTCACATAGAAATTGATTGGATAAATTTTTTATCTAAGCGCATATTGTAATAAAGATTGCACAATCTCTAAATCAATAGAGCCTTGTCTGTGAAGTGTAAAAGTGACTGAAGCGTATAGTATTATAAAAATATCAAGATTTTATATTTTGTGAGATTTTTGATACAATATATATACTCGAGTCCTCAAATATATTTAATAAAATCCCATGAAAGCATCTTTACAATTTGAATAATTGTCAAATAAAAAATCTGAAATGTGTGGGCTCATTCGACCCCTCGTGGTAGGTTCAGTGTTAAATCGATGTTACATTGTCTGTTAATTGAGTTGGTTTAGCTGTTGGACTAAACCGATTGTCGCTAATTAAAATACAATTCTCGTATTGTTCGCGCTGACACAGATTCTCGTTGATTGTACAGTGCTCGATATAACAACCACTTCGAATATGTTAGCATTTATAGAAAGTCGTTTCGCGATCGTTCGTTCAATTAACTATTCAAATATCATTGGCTTTTCCCGACTTTTTATAGAAAATCGATACCCTGCGCATTATTTAGTATTTTCACCGTGTGTCGAGATAGCTGCTAATTTAAATATCTTCCACTTTAAATTTGAATTGAAGACACTGAAACGCTGGAGCAGTTCGAGTACGAACTAGAGTTATCGAACATAGCTAACTATGAGATTAGTACTGTTCTTATCAGGAATTTATCAACGAATATTTTTCACTTATCAGTCTTAGGTAAGTACCCGGATTATTGTTTGCCGATTCTGTTGACACTAACCGTACCGCGCACGGTCAAATGATTACTTTAGAAATCTCAATCTTTTATATATCTATATATTAATAAAAATATTAAAATAAAAATTAAATGCTGTTCGTTGGTAAGCGCATCACTTGGAAACGGCTAGATTTGGCTAATTTCTTTTAAGAAATGTTCGTAATAGTCCGAATAAGGTTTTTAGGGAAAGAAAAATTGGAAAAGTTGTCTGAAAAAATGAAAGTGCCTTTTTCTATCGAAATTTTCCACTAACACTCGTTAAAAATTATTCTAATCTAGATATACATAATATTAAATTTTCTATAAAAAATCAATATATAATTTTTTTATATAAAAATTTTGTATATTTAAAGGGACATTCGTCGCTAGGCCCGAACCATTGATCGTCTTTCTGTTCATTCGGATCATTAAGAAGTAGCAAATTATGAAAGAATCATACTGATATCCATTTTTATACATAAGAATATTAATCCCGGGTTATAAAATAAAAATGTCAAGTATAGTACTTACAATTATTTTCTAATCTTATGTTTCTCCGTCGTATCAACAACACACTGTCATTTGCGCGTCTTAATAAGTGTGAAGCACAAAACAACACAACAACACATAATACAAAATCGTGACAACGAACGGGACGAAGGTACTCCGACCCCCGTCAAAATAATACTGACCTTGTCACTTGGGTTTTTCGTGATGGTTAAGGGTAGATTTATAGGTGGGGAAATGTCGCGTTTGTTGATTGGACATATCAAAAATTATATATATATATATATATATATATATATATATATATATAT
>CM052324.1:2279443-2316430 GCA_028455615.1 Lasioglossum zephyrum | reverse complement strand
TCTGTAAGAATTAATCAAAGATATTATTTTGTATAAATTATAGATATAAATTATAAATTATATTTTGTATAAATTATAGAAATTGTATAAATTGAGGCCGAAACGTTGAATTAAATTTCATGTGATATTTTTGCAAATTTGCTCATGTTCCAATTGATCGAACCAGTGCGCCGATAACATTAATTGTACTTCAGAAATACGTTTTACAATAGGCTATTTCAGATTGTTAGCAGTAACAATCCGAAACACTTGTCGGACGCAAGAATACGAACGATACATCTCGCAGGTCGCGGTCAGATAAGCTATCGTTCTTCCGAGCGCAGGAAGCGCAAATTGGCGGTAGAACCTGACCTACTTCGACATGCAGATCGTTTCAATCTTCTTGCATGTCTCATGCCGCACCAGTGTAGACGTAGCGTGAAGAGGTGTGGAATTCTTTTCCGTAATTTCCTGGCCGCGAATTACCGTAAATTGGAATACTTCCTCATTGCCGTTGTCGTCTCCGCCGTTCCCCTTATCTTGGCTCCAATTACATGTGAAAAGGCGTTGTATTACGGCGAACCGACAATTCTAATAACAGCTTTATAACCACAGATCGTTTCGATTCTGCAGATTGAAAAATCCGTTTTCGAATAGCTACTAGAAACTATTGATAGAAACATCAATAAATTAATTATTTTCGATTATAAAATCGAATTGAACCATTTTACTCTCGGATATAAAATTGAATTGAACCACAGTTTCCAATACATCTTAAAGTGGTATCCTTTCTTGCGCGTCTAGACTAAGAATAGACGCAGCGGTTTGTTATCCGAGCGCCATTGAGTTTTCATTCGTCATACCGTTAACAATCAGTCAGATCCACATTCCTTTCAAAAACGTACGTGATATTGTCTGATACAATGGTTCTAGAGCTCTTAACCGATAAGCGTATCTATTATTTTCTATTAGTATCTATATGTATTTACTGACGATGTGCGATTATTTTTTGCAGGATAGCAAAGCGGAAGAATTTCTCTAGCGGGCCACGGAGGCACCCTGTTATGTGGCGGATCGCAGGAACTATAATATGCGAAACATCGTGCTAATCTTCTCATTGGCATGGATTCTTGCGACACAACGAGGACTATGCGGCAAGCTCGAGCGGGTCGCTCATCGTCCGAATGTCGTCCTCGACGATTATTACGCTTATCGCCACATCTCGATCATCCACTTCAACGTGCCGGACTGCACGGTCGCTGCAGCGTTCAGGTAAATGTACTGTTTTCGCAGAAATCTGTGCTATCCCGAAAGGCACGATATATAAATTTACAAAATTTAAATATATTTATAATAAAAAATAAATATATTATATTTATTAACACGGACCGTGTTATTTTAAAATCGTGTAAAAACACGAGAGAGATGGACGTAGTTCTACTCTTAACCGCCGATGACAATTGTTCCAGGTTCACTGTAGAAGAAGTGAAAACTGGCGGAATAGGTAGATGCTCGCCAAGGAACGTCTCGCTGTTCCTGAAGTCGGGTAGCTTGCCTTTCGTGCGGCCCGATGGCTCGAAAATAGCCGCGAAATTGATGAAAGGGAGACGCCGGTATTATGCTTTGAACATGGAGAGCAACGAAGACGAGTATGTGATTAAGATAGACGCTCCAGCGCCGGGCGATTGGTATGCCATCGCGTTTCGATCGTGGAGCGACCCGGATAACGGGAAGATTACTCAACAGGGTATGGAATAATCGGTGTTAGGAACATGAAAATCATCCCTTTCGTTGTAATAATCGCTAGCTTAACCCTCATACACACGGGTAATTTTTTATACGATTCTACATGAAGAGGTACCCGGGTACCCATATAGGTTGCTGCATACTGTTATAGCTTGGTCCGTGACGGGTCCCATCTACCTCAGGTTCATGCATATACCTGCTAGCTGGCCCCGCATGACCTGGAGATTTTTTATGGCACGCCTTCGCTACTATCGAGTTTTTCCGCAATAGTTGTACTATAAATCACAATTGTATAGGATCTAATTTGCCTACTTGAGCCTTGTGGTACCCGGGTACCCTCATCATAGCGAATGCGAAAAAAAGGATGAGGGTTAATCCGACCCCACTCTGCATACTCTCAAATTTAGATGCTAAATGCAACGTACATCCATCAAATGCCTAACAAACTCAATCACACACAAAACCAAGCGGTTCAATGAACCTTAACTTTTACACTGTACATGTGAACACTAACTAATATAACTTATACTGATGCGTCGTCCTTCTCAGGTCTAGGAGCCTCCTGCGACACTGTGCTGAACGCAGAATTGCTGCTGGAGTCAGCGTCCCTGGTGTCTCTGATGGATTCGAAGCTGGAGTACGAGGTGCACATGAACGAGAGTGCCGATTCGGCGATGATGCAGCTGCTGGTTCCCGACAACTACGTCGAGTCCAGCCTCTCCTTGAGGTCTTCCTGTGGCGAAGAATGTCGTGTCGCCGTTCACATAACCGCGGACGATCATCTGGCAGCGACGATCGTCAACACCACCAGCACCACTCTCCTCTTCAGACCGTACTCGGACGTGTTCCATTACGTGACCCTTCGTCTACTCTCTGGCGACGCTTCGAACGTGTCTTTACAACTGCTCGACACCACTCCGACGAACTCCAGCCAGGTGAAATCGGTTGACTTAATGAGGAAATCGCTGCCAGACTTCTTCCTGTTCGACTACGAGCACCTGCTGGCGAATGGCACCAAGCCGTCGGCCTTCAACCTCTCCGCCGACGCCATGTCCGTTCTCAGCTTCCGAATTGGCCGGATCTACGACGTAGGCGGCACCTTGACCTTGGGCCTAAAGCTGATCGATGACGAGGAGAAGGACAAGAAGAACGTCGTCGTCGCGGCTTGCATTTCCTTAGGTCCGTAACAAGTCCTCCTCGTGCTAATTACACTGTCCAAGACAACAATGTTGTCCATCCAGACAACACTGTTGACATTGTTAATTTTGTACTGATTAGACCGGTTTCTATTTTGCCAGGTTACTATTCAAATATCACTGCCGGCGGAGCGTGCGTGAGACTCGACAACGTCACAGCGGCGGACATTTATGTGAACTCTACAACGCCAGCCAGCTTACACATTCCCTACCCTGAACCAGGCACCTGGCACGTCAGCCTAAAGTCTTTCTGCATCGAAAAGAATTGCCAATGCGCGCCCACCTGTTTAAACGGCACCGTTTGCGAAGAATGCGACTGCATGATCCCCTGCGACGCCAGAGTGGTCAGCCGTATCTCCTCTTTACCCTGTATCGAGGGTCGTTGCAACGCCCGGGGGAAGTGCATGCACTACATGAGCGGCGGCTTCGTGTTCGCTGCGTGTCATTGTTCAGGTGTGTTGGAACATACCTTTCGCATTGCGATTTTATACGCGTGTGATCTCTATCGTGTAAAAATAATTTCGAATTTTTACGCAGGTGTAACGAAACAAATTGCACTTACTATTGCATAAAATTGAAGGGAGTAGACTCGCGTTTCCAGGACTGCAAACGGGCTTTTTCTAGAAAATTAAAATTTTCTTAGTATAGAATTAATTTTAGAAAATTTAAATAATTTTAAAAATCTTTCAAGTTGCCCCCAAAATGTCAAATTTAATGATTCGAAAAAACGAATCTACACCCTTACGAGAGGTTTATTAATTTCTGGCAGGTGCTTACCGGGGATTCGACTGCGCCGACGACACCTACGTCCTCAGCAACAGCGACGTGATCATCCGGGTGTTGTTGTTGACCTGCAGCAACCTGGCGTTCATAGCGTCGATTTACGTGGCAGTGACCAGGGAATACTTTACGGAGGCGATCGTTTACGCGGCGGTGATGTTCTTCTCGACGTTTTACCATGCTTGCGAGGCTGGAGAGGATGTTTACAGCGTGTGCATCATGAGGCTCGGCGTCCTCCAGTTCTGCGACTTCTTCAACGCTCTATTATCGATCTGGGTGACCTTGGTGGCTATCGCCTCGTTCGGGCCGAAGCTCACTGCTTTCTGTCAGATCGCTGGAGCTGTTATCCTAGCGATGAGCGCTGAAATGGATCGCACGGCTCTCTGGGTATTTCTTTTGCCTGCTATCACTGGCTCGGCTCTCATTGGCCTGTCCTGGGGTTCTAGGTGCAAGAGAAGAGGTACTGTGCGGTATCCTTCTCGTCCTTACAGGTGTGTTGCTGTTTCTTTAATTTACGTAGAGTATTCTCTCCCTAACTGCGGATTTTCTGAAATTATAAGAAAAATTACCTGGTTCGTTTATTACTAAATACAGTTGAATTGTCATATGTTATGAAATACATTTTCGTTTGACTTCTGTTACCTTTTTCTACAATGGACTTGGGCAATTTTTACTTTCCACATAGATCCGCAGTCTAATCATGACACAGATAGCATCGTACGTCCGTAGGATGTTCGTTTTATGTTCACTTTACGTCCACACGCCCTACGCTCGTTGCGAACGTCCCTATCCAGGTGCTATCTGTGGAGTGAACACTCCTGAGAGTGCTTTCAGCTGATTCATTATCAATAACATTGTTCTTTCCGATTCGCAGAAGTATTTATTTTCCGGCTGGGCTGCTGCTGGTGTCCCTCGGCCTGGTCTGTTACGCATTCCTGCAGACACGACGGAATTACTATATTATTCACAGCCTGTGGCACGTGTGCGTCGCGATAGGGGTGGTTCTGCTTCTGCCGAAGCGACAATACATGAAATAGCGTTGCCAATCGTAAGAAACGGGTACAAGTGTGTTTAGAATTGTTGGTGCTGAAGAGCGAATTGTACATCGAATGTACGTTGTAGATACCAGAGATCTTATTCTTATAAAACTCGAGAGGCTATTGTGAATGCACTTTGAGAGATTATTCGATCGAGTCACGGATAACTTTCGTTTCAGCGAAGCTATTTTGATTATTCACGAGATGCGGCTGACAGAAACATTTGTAAAAATCGTCTGCTGTTTGCCCAGACGTAAACTTGCTGGACAGTGTTATCTGTAAGACTCTATCTAGTTGTTATCGAAGGGTTTAGCGTCCGCCAAAAATGCGTATTGATAGAAACCGGTTCGGTACATGTTACGGCGATTCAGATATACGTTGATCGTTTAGGTACGTGATATGGATGCAAGATTCGCTGAGGAATGCTTGTTACGTTGCGTTTGATGAGTTTATCGACGTTACACTTGATTTTCAATCGTTTAACAATCTGTTGGAAGTAACTCGCTAAGGACCAAAGAACTTCTAGGATACACGTGTATAGAGAGTATTCACTATTTTTCCATGTAACACCATGAAGATTTACGATCGGAATACCCGTTCGCTGGTCGAGGACTATTCAGATTTCAGTTATGGATCGAGCGTCGGTTCATTAGGAATCTTAAGTCTTACAGTATTCGTTTAATTTTTCTAGGAATAGACACCTCGCACGTGGATACATATAATATATATTTCTATACGTTCTTAAAGATTGTTGTGTCCGTCTAGGGCACCACTGACAATTATCAGAACGACGGAAACTCTAGAAATGTAAATCTTAAGAATATTTGTAAAAATGTTTCAATTAATTTCGTCGGCAAAATGACCAAATGAGAGGGCAAGTTTATCTACGAGACAATTACATTATAGTGCGATTTAAATTATATATTGTATATATAGTAGCATTCGCGTTAAGCTTATATATTTTGTATTTGTAATAACTAGACTCCGGATGTTTATGCAAAATGAAAAGTTTCTGCCTCGATTGCAAGACACAGGCTAAATATAAATTTATATTCCTTATTAGTAATTTTAATGTGGTGATAATTAATAGATTCATACGCGTTGTTTCACTGTTTTAAATTGCACTTGCTCATTTTTCTTGTACATGCATCAAATCCAGAGTCTGGTAATAACCGTGTACAATTGAACTATTGTTATTTGTCAAGTACAACATTTCATTTCTCGAGTCGTTCGAATAATTGTGATCGGTACCCGAGATCGAGGGTGGTAAGGACGTTAATCTAGAATGTGCCTACAATGTTGAACACGACGATCGTCGAAGTACAGGAAGAGGAACGCTAGACTTTCGGTGAAAGGTTCTAGTTACTATATGTATAATATGTATATCTCTGTTGTCGTCTATACCGAGCGCACAGACGAGAAAATTATAATCATGAATTAGACTGTGCGCATTAAATACGTTTATGCCCACAGTCTTGTCTATAAAATCTCTTCTGTGCCTCGATCAGCAAATGGTCCACGAGAAAATTGTCACGACATGGTAGCGGCTCAACAATTCCACTGGAATCGGCGCGTGTAACAAACGAAATAAAAGAGAACATAGGAAGATATACATTGTGAATCTATCGTTTGAATTGTCGAGTTGCCTGCAACTATATAACTACGATCCTAAAACTAGATGATTCCTTTAGGAACTGATCAATCCCTATCTACGGAACCATAAACAACACTCTTATAGTTTCGTCCTATGGCGTTTATCGTACAAGATAGTTGCTAGTTAGACCGGTCCAGGTCCGCTAGGGGCTGTCGTGGGCTGTGTATGGACACTAGTAGCCGCGGTGATCACGTTCGATAGCAGAGATAGCATAGTCTCCATGGAAAACCCGCAATGGGGATACACTCGCGGACAATTGCGTCCGGATCTGCCAGCTTCCACCGCTTCCTGGATCGCGGTTCCTTCCATGGCAGTTCGGAAAATCTGGTTCGTCGTTATCGTCTCGATCATCCGATCGAACGATGATACCTGCTCCTCTTCGTTCAACTTGTTCGCCTCCCTCATGGACGTTGCAGCCTGCTGCGAGTAAGTGCACACGGCTCGCTGCATGCAGGATGTCGTGTCTATCCCGTGTCGCGCCATTATGTCGTCTAGCTTCGTCACTATCTGCGAAACGCCACTCTCCTCACCTGCAATCAATTTATTGCGTCGTTCATCAATTCAGAACAATTTCACCTAGTCCAATTCAGTATATCCATTTTAACTAAATCGATATCATATTATTAGACAGCGGATTTGAACGAACAGGTGTAATTTAAAACAAGTAAATCGTTAGAAGAATGTAACAGTACTGTTGTTATTTTCAACTTACTCAAAATATTAATAAAAAAAATTAATTTCTATTTCCGCTGTCTATATGTATGTGTATAATTCTATCACTTGTGTGAAAAGAACAGAAATAAACAATTTTATCTTACTTCTCGCATACTGGCCGTAGGTGCCGGATAGCACGTAGAGCAGTTTGGGGATGATTAGGATGGATCCCACCCCTATTATGGCGCCCAAAAGCAGCCCGCCCAGATCTATCTTCGCAGGAGCATACGAGGACACTCCGTACCCCTAAGATTTCACAAAACCTTGTTTCAACAAACGACTTTCGTTAATCAAAATTATTTATTGAAGTCACTTACGGTCCCGGTGGTCCCAACATTCGTAAAACCGAATCTAGGTTCCTGACTGCGATCCGTGATCTCATTCGCGTTCGATTCACTGCGTTTCGTGGACGTTTCACTCCGTGGATCTACTTGCGAAGGCATAGCGACTTGATCCTGAGCTTTTGGATCCCTTTCCAAAAAGATCATGGAGCTCGGTACGAATCTGTTGTTTTTCAAACAATTGCTTCGCGTTATTTAATTATTTGATTCTTCTTGTTCTGTATTCTCTGCAAGTATAAATTTTTTCTCACCCTCCATCGTCGTATTTCGGGTTCCCGTGGACGAACACCGTCGAAGACGTTACCAGGACGATCAGGATTTGAGTGTTCAATGTCATCTGGAAGAAAAGCATTCCTATTAATTTAAATATAGCGCTTCTAATATTTTCAATTCACGATTATTGAGATTGTAAAGATGCAGCCATGAGGAATTATTCAACAAATTCATTTCTTTGGGTATATTATAAAGAAACAATGGCTGAGAATCTAGATACACATGCTCGTTACTTTTTTATAAAGTGATGAGAAAAGGTAAATCTACAAAGTCAAATATGCAAGCGTAAAGCTTGTTCAAGCATGTGAACAGCGAATGAGAAGGATGATGGGGTTTGTATGGGAGAGTATACCTTGAAGGAGCGCAAGAAGATAATGGAATCCGATGGTCGCGTGTCTGTCGGGGCAACTGGAGGACACTAAGGCGACTCCTGGAATATATAGCCGTTCACCTGATGCTCCAGGTGGTCACGAGCCCACCAGCCATGAGGATAATTGGCCCCGGCGGTTTCGCTTTCGTTGTCAGATTTTCATGGGACGCTATCACGGTGCGTGACTCGGACGTCTCTCCAGGAGGATCTCCATTGTCACCCGGCATTGTTGTGCCTAACATCTCCAGCTCGAACTAATCTATCTTTCGCAAGAGTGACAACGAGGCCATTAACGGGTCCCTCGGGTCTCTTCCTGAAGAAACCGAAAGCTGATTATCTGCAAAAAATTCAACTTTATCTGCAAAGGTCGTTACATCCAGCTTGCATCACAATTTATCTTTTCTGGTAGCTGCTGTTTCCATTTAGGGGGATGATCACGGCCGACTGAGTTGGGGGCGGTAAACCATATTTAGCTGTTCAACTCGATAACTAATATTAACCCTTCGCACTTGGAACTACATATTTTAATTCTAAGATTTGTCTTAGTTAAATTTTTTCGCTGTTCTAAACCGCAGCAACTCGTTTCCGTCAGAAATCCGCAGTCCAATTATGAGCGATTGAATGAGTCGGAAAGGGATTGGTTGCATATCTTTTGTCCACGGAAAACGGAGTACGCTTCTGGACAGTTTGTCCTCGCCCGATTTCGAGACGAGAAATTCGTTCTGCAGGTTGCCCCGGAAAATTCATGAAAGTCGGACCCCGTATGCGTGCACTAACGAACTTCGCATGCGAATGCACAACGTGTATGTTCAAAATCGCCCGCTATGAACACAATGTTCAAAAGCAGTTTGAACTTTCGAGATGTTTTCTTCATCTTTACTGTCACTTTCAAACTGCGGATCTTTATGCGAACTAAAAATCGTTCGCACGAATATCAAGACACAGGAACCTTCCGAAGGGAACCTAAGATTGAGCAGAACGCAGTTCTCTTTATAAGACCTTAACCCTTGCGAAAGGAGTACCCTTAAATTTTTGAGACCTTCAAAAAAGCACATATATGGAATGTTCTGCAAAATAATCTACAATTAAAATATTGTTTGAAATTACACCCGCTCATTTATGAGAGATAAGCAGAGTGCAAAGATCGAGTTGTCTCGTCTTGCTCGAGAATGAAGTGTACTGAAAATAGGAACAGAACGGCTCTCTTCCCGGTGAAAATGGCGGTTACGAAACGTAGAATTCCACGCACGGATCCACGAAAATTCGCAGCCGTGACGGTGGCCGGCGTAACGAAGCCGGCAATGCGCCAGTAATTTGTCCAGAAATCGCTTTTGGGTTCGTTAATTCGGTGGCAGTTTCCTGGGTGACGAGGATAGGCCTGTCCCCGGTACAAAAACTGCTGACAGGATCAAGGATCCGCCACAAGTGTCTCTATCCTCGTCCGAAATAAATCAACGGACCTTAGAAAAGTGCAAATCATTCTCAATCTACGGATCTCGAAGATGAAGACCTCGACGATTTCTACTATACTGGCTGTTTGCATGATCTCAAGTCTCTCGGCTACGGAGAACAATGCTGAAGCGACCACGAAGGCGCAGGCGTCCAGAGCGCAGAACAAGATATATCATCATCACCGACCGAACGGAGGACTGATTTCCTTCGATTCTGAAAGCGAGAAAATTCGTGTGAGTTCCATTATTATAAATAATGCCGGCCTTAACATCTGTACAGTATTTATTCAATCGTTAGACTGTGAATCTTTATGCGAAATCTAAAGTATTCAGTGAATAATTGTTAATCCATGGGCTCCAAACAGAGAACTATTATCAAAACCTTGTACCTTGTAATTGCTTCGATCAACATTGATTTTACATAAAAGCTTGCAGTCTAATTACAATTATGGAAGGCACATTTGTAAAAAGAAGGTCGTGCGCAATGAAGAAATGTTGAACAATTAACAAAATATCCTACGATTTTTCTCGTTAATTCTCCAGCTGGACTGGTCCCTGGACATTCCGTTCATCTCGATTCCTATCGATCAAAAAATTGGCGAGCACGGTCAAATCCCCTCCTTGTTAAACGTGAACACAAAGGGCATAGGGATCATGGGGGTGCTGATCACTCTGCTCACCGTGGTACCGCCTCTGTTCACAAAGGACCGTCCGCACATGAATTATCGTAAGCGAGTAACACCTCCAAATTGTCATTACATACATTTATTTTCCGTTCTTGTTTCGCTGCGATGACTTGTTCAGGGTCGGAGGACAATTCTCAATGGCTGGAAATGGGGAACACGATCAACGACATAATCTTCGGTAATAATTATGTGGCGCCGTGTATGCAACGCGTCGTATGCTCGATCGTCTCGGTGGCCGCGCACTCGGAAAGTCCTACCAGCACCGATAAAATCATCGACGGCTTATCCAGGTACAGTGAAAACACGTTGCCGTTCGTGTCGATTATTATATATTAATAACTAGACAGTGGACTTGATGCATTTATGACAAAAATGAATAGGTGAGACTTAAGACAGTAGAAATATTAATTACTATTATTGAACATATTAAGAAAGAAATTAAATTTCTATTTCACCGCAGTTCGTTGCAATTTAGGTAGACAATTTTTATTTCGTATAAAGCTGTCTGTGGTTGTAAGAAAGAACGCCGCATGTTGTACACTTTCACTGTCGAGATATTGCCGTTTAGAGTTTTAACTTTGGCATAGGACTTTGGTTAAATTGCATTGTTTTCTGAGCCTTTCGAATTTGTTTTCAAGACGTTTTTCCTGGCGAATACGTAAATTCGATACTCTAAGCTCAATGAATGCATGAACTCAAGTTTTTTGAAATCGTGTATATGCGGCGTTTTTCCTTCACAACCACAGAAAGATCCGCTGTCTAATAATAACGTTCCCTTTCGAACAGTCACAAGTGGTTCAAAGATGTGACGAACGGAACAATGTTCGAGGACGCGGTGAAGATCGGTCGAAGGGATGGCCATGATTGCGCGCGCATATATAAGGACTGTCTGATCACGCCGGTGCTGCTGAAAACGATGATGAGCGAGCTTGGTATAGTGTGATGAACGCGCTGTAAACTATCTATGCTTTGTACAGTTTCGAATGAACATATATTTTTCTACAATGACTGGAATTTCTCTTTGACTACAAACCGTTCACGGAACCGTCGTTCGAACGCGCGACGCGCAAAATGTTGTCGCATGGTCTGAACACGATAATCGTTCCGAGACTTTCACTTTTCGCGTTTGCTCGTAATTCAAACAACACCTCCGCAGACAAATGGTGGCGTTTACTTGGCTCCCCTATGCGTGGCTGATTGTTAAAACGCGAGAACGGTTGTTAGGCTGTTCAGCGCCGCAATGCAAGGACAGTCGCTCGTTAGACGGAGCACAAGTAAACGTTTTATTTTCTCTCCTTAACATGTTTTGTCCCGCGCGACCATCAGAGGGCCGTAGCGTTACGTTATGTTCTACCGCGGACAAACCTCCGTTTCACTTTCATCCGGCCGTTTTCACCGAGTTCTCTGTCGGCTCTAACTCCGAGAGCAACAACACCGCTTCCGTGGAACCAGCCGCCTTCGCTAGATCCAACGGGCTTTGACCTATCTTGTCCTTGCAATCGGCGGAAACCCCGTGCTCCAACAAGAACTTGATCGCCTGCGCTTTGTTGTGCAACGCCGCGCAGTGCATCGGCGTTCGCCCCGAGAACTCTGTCTGACTGAGATCGGCATTCGCGTAATGGTAGGACTTGAGACGTTTCAGGTTCCCTACGGCGGCCGCGGCGCACATCTTCTCGCCTATCAAGTAGCCGCTGCCGTGAAGGTGAGCGCCGCACTGCATCAGAACTTTGATGATCTGCAACATGAAACATTCGGTTTGAAGTAAGAGTTCAACTTCAAGTGAAACTAGCAAAGTAGCAAAGTATTACATCGTAATGATCGTATTCCACAGCGTCGGTGAGGGGTGTACGGTCGAACCGGTCTTTGATATGCACGCTAGCCCCCATCCTCAAGAGACACTGAACGACGTTCAAATCTCCTTCGCAGCAGGCGATGTGCAACGCGGTGCGGCCATCCGTGTTTCTCTGCGAGATATCCGCGCCCTGAAACATATTGCAATTACAGGATTCTCTCCAGAGCTTTTTCTTTTCTTTTTTAACGAGACGTTAATCCCGAAATACTCGACCACTCGCTGATTCGGTAACTGGTTTCGAGGGATCCCCACAGTCTCGGTGGGGAATACTGTATTGAAACGATAAACATTCATTTACGGAGAACAATGGAATACATTTCGCGTTACAATTTTTATACAGCGACATTTACCGATACTTTGAATGCTTGGTAGCTGTGTAGAGAGCGAACCGTGTCGACTTACGTATCCCCTCAACATTTCGAGTTTCACCACGTCCTTGGCGATAACGGCAGCGTTCAACATCGCCGGGAACAGGATCGTGCCCAACTCCACGATCTCGGTGGTCGACGAGATCTTCAAAGATCTCGCAACCGCCTCCACGAGGTCCAAATCCTGGAGGAAAGACGGTCTTCCGCTGCTAAGTTCACCCCGTAAGTTCGTCTGCATTATCTTCCGCTTGGTTTCCGTGTCCCACTCTTTCTTCGACAACACGTACGCCAGTTTAGTCAACGCTGCTTCCGGGGTCATGTCGAAGCCTGATATCACACCTGCGGTTCAAACGTTTCTACATAACCTTTTGCCGACCAGCGGATATCGCTTAAGAGGGTGCGGGACGCGCCTTTTCAGTTCTCGGTAATGCAAAGATTGGGGCTATTCAGTAGTCACGAACGCTAGATATAAGATTAATCTAGGCGGCGTTCGCTCTCAAAAGTTCTATTTTCACGTTTACGAGACGTAATTTGCACTATGCGACAGCTACATGCTGCCGAATAATGCAAATTACACCCCGCAAACCTAAAAATCGGACTTTTGACGGCGATTGACTAACGCTTTTGACTACTGATTGCACCCTTGCAATCTCGAAAACGAGTCTACCCTTTAAGTGTAGCACGCTGATTAAAATGAAAGGGTATAGTCGAATAAGGTGGTTCAAAAATTTGCCTCGAGTGCAAATTGATCTTTCATCATCTATTCTATAACGAAATAGACAAAAATATAACGAAAGATAAACATCCCACATTCGTACCAGCTTCTTCCAGCTGCTTCCCAGGTTCGTACATCCCCGAAACGTATCCGGTCGCGCATTGCGTAATATTGACTATGATAATTCCGCGTTTCGACGCCTCGTTGAACTCGTTGATCATGTCCTCCCGATTCAATGGGACGTTCCCAGCCCCGTACGTCTGTACCACAACGCCCTCGATTGGCGGCTGTAAGAACGCCTTCACCAGATGCGTGGTGATGCTTGGGAATATTCGCAGCAGACCCACGTTCCTGTTCAAGCTGGCGTGAACATGGAACTTCATCAACGAACACGACCGGAATATCACCCGATAGTCCACTGTAACGCAAACAATTTTATTCTATTAATACAATACAATACAATAACTATTTATTGAAAGATATGTAGACTGCAGATCTTTATGCAAAATAAAGAATTCTCGCATCGATACCAAGACACAGAAGCTAAATAAAAATATCTTTCTTCTTTGAATGATTTTATCAAGCCGAAACTAATTCGATGTTTTCAAATTTTTTAAATATGTTCACTGCTTGAAATTCTATGCACCGGTTTTTGTTATAAATGCGTACAATCCGCAATCTGACGATAAGACTTCCGCGCGGCAAAATCAATCAATCTATAAAGGAGGAAGTGATTGAGTTGTATCAATTTATCTTAATCGGATAAGTCGTTTATCATTCCAACGAAGATACGGTTTGATTGAAACCTAGAGCACGGCACCAATGACATTAATTTGTTAAAACTATTACACTATCATGACACAGACCTTCGATCTTGATATTGGCCTTAGCCAGGGGCGGAAAATTGGGTGAGTCGAACGCGTTGAACGCGGTCGCTGAAATCTTGCTCGTCCTGTTCCCTCTCATCAATTTCGTCCCGAAGTAAACACAGACTTCCGGTATATTGTAATTCGCGGCTATGATTAGAGAGGAGAGGAAGTTGTCCAGGCCGTCGCTTCTCGTGTCGAAAATCGGCATCTGGGACCCGGTTAGGATCACGATCTTGCCGAGGTTCTCCAGCATGAACGACAGAGCCGACGCCGTGTAACTTAGGGTGTCTGTTCCATGGAGGACCACGAAACCGTCGAAGTGCTCGTACGCTTGCTAGAATCAAAGAATTCAACGTGTCAGATTTTCCATGTCGAATTCAACGTGCTGTACGACAGAGCCTCTATCATCAATGATCATTAGACCGCGGACCTTTATGCATTTATGAAGAAATTGGCTAGGCGAAATATAATATATAAGTCGTAATGTTGCTTTTAATGCAACGAAGTTATTAAGGGATGAAATCAATGTTTACGTTATTCCTGCTTGTTACGATCAATGGAAAACATTTTGATTTTGCATAAAGATCCGCAGTCTAATGATTATCGCCAGTTAATCGCCTTGTCTTTCACGCTACCCTTCATGGTCCCACAACTACCGAGAAAGGGTAGCTTTTTTCCTGAATTCGAGTCAACTACCTTGATGTCGTTGGCGATGTGAATCCAATCATCCATCGTCATGTTGCTGGAATCGCACAGCGGCGAGTACTCCAGCACATTATACACGACCCGCCTGCTGTCGGTCCCAGTCAAACTAAAACAAAATGTGTTCTTGTTGAAATGTCGCGGGAATGTTCAAATTTCTGAAGGCTTTTCCAAAGTTAGCAATCGTCATGAACGATGACAACACTTACGGAAGCACCAACGGTCCCATGGATCCGAACCGTGCAGTCGCGTACTCCTCATCGTGCATGTGAGGGTACTTCCGGAGATTCTTCACGATCGCATTCGCCTTGGGTACGAGTACTGAAATGAGAAACGAGTGGGCTTAATCAATAAATAAGAAAAATCGAAACAATGACGATAGAAAGAAAATATACAATTGTAGATCCTGATAGGACATTTCAAGACGAATAGGACGATCCTTGTTGCGAACGTTGTTCAAGGTCTTTCAAGATCAGAGATACTTGGGCAATTTATTTGAAACGATCTACCCTGTCAATCTGAGAGCAGCAAGTTTAACAAAAATATGAAAGAAATTTTCGAGAGAGCTGAGAGGATTTATCGACAGTGAATAAATCGATAAATGTAAATGCTAAATAAATGAAATTGTGGATCTGCAACGGCCAACTGAAACGTAGAAGAGCGAAGCACAAATAAGGAAAGTGGTAGAAAAGTAAGAGTCTCTAAGTGGAACACGTGGTTACCTCCGGCATCGTTCCTGGTCATGCCAATGGTTCCGCCAGTGTAAATGACCAAAACTCGGCCATCGGGAACGCTCTCTGTACCCAGATGATCGGAATTATGATTCCTGAAATGCCTAAAGTCACTTCCATCTATGATCGTCCGTGGAGGCTTATCGGTCGCCATGCTCGTAGATAGCCGGTGACTAAGACTACTCCTCGTGTGTTAGACGCAGATTCTTATAACAGCGGGCAACCTGCTGGCAACGAAATGTATTATGCAATTTCTTTCGGTCAATAGTGTCTGATCAACGATCGACGCGCACGTTTATTTTCCTACTGCGACGCACACGTGCGTTGTGTACTCGGGCCGATGACAGTAAGCGAGCCTCACGCTAATATAGTCCAGTCATCAGGCATTTTTACTAGGATAGTATTCCGAACTAATGAAATTTTGACACGTCATAAATGACGGTACCCTGGGATGACGAATCTGATGATGCCTGTCTCTCGGTGCCTACTAGGCCAAAAAATACGTTTGACCATAAAATTTGAAGGAAATTGAATGCTCTTTCCAAAAATGAAAAGCAAAAGTACTTATGACCCACAGTTTTTGAGTAATAGGCGAAAAACCAAAACAAGGTAATGAAAATCGTGGTTTTTTCCCCCTCCACAAGTTAGCACAGGGTCTTCGAGGTCGAAAACTCAGAAAGTTCGGAATACTTTCCAGGTAGATGCCTTTTTTCGACCTGCCGACTAGACTAACAGCTGAACCAATGACACATACTGGCTGGCATTCGAACTATTCGGCGAACAACATTTTTTACAGTTGTGATAAGAATAGGTCGTCGAGTTCGTCTCAACGCCAGTTAGAATATCGCGAAGTCAAGAATATTCTAATAAAATTACGGACACTTCGTCAAACTTCTTTTTCTATAAAGTTCGAAAAAATTCGCAATTTCTTACTTGTAATTATTAACATATTCGCCATCAGCGCTCATTATTATACATGCAGATCGTTACGCTGAATAGAACATTGTGATTATAAAAGTTATGAGTAATGCGAACGCCGTAAGCGGACACGTTAATATAGAAATCAGAAGTCGAAGCAAAATTAACAATATATAAGCTAACACAAGAAGTATATTGAAAAGACGTAGCGCCAAAGCTCGCAGTTGCAACTAAACGATAATTAAACGATATAGAATTGATACCTATCGACAGCTGTGTGTTACAATAAGAATCACACTGTTTACGTAGCGCGCAACGGATTGATATGCTCGAGAAGACGATTACATATGTCTCAACTCGGAACATAAGCGAATCGATGACACTCAGAAACCTTGTTTCAAGGTGAATCGTTAGAGGCCAACCGGGGTCAAGCGTTAGATTAGAATTCCTCGAACATGTTAACAAGTGTTCTGATTGCACGATGTTTTACAATCGACGCAGATTAACTTTCTACTTTGTAGCGATCCGATCGTGGATTCTTGGAATGATCCTTTAAGCATACACGCTTCGCTGGCATCGCTATAACCAGACCGCGGATATTTATGCAATATAAAAAATGAAAGTATAGTTCTTCTTTTAAGTAAGAATAAATCGACACTCTTACACCGTACAGCTTATTATTCCACCTATTCATATTTCTCGTAAATGCACAAAATCCACTAATTATAACTAGATTGTGCAATTCCTAAGAATCCTTTTATTAATCTCTTTCTCCCTCTCTCTCTCTCTCTCCCCGCCTTCTCTCTCTCTCTCTCTCTCGGTGAGATTATCTTTGGCAAAATGTTATTGTCTCTGGATCAGCGCATCTACTATCATTCACCGGACGTCTGAACTGTCCGTTTCCTCCAACTTCCGAGAAGACCTTGAAAAGAAATCGCAACGGTGAGAAATCGCCAGAAAAGAGAATACCGTGAACTCGAGTGCGGTGTACCTCCGTGCTGTGAACATCTCGTACCGCGCTATCATTAAATCGTACGTGACTAGAAGGAAGGATCCGCAGACTGTAGCCAACAGGTTCGCGAAAACGCCCCTGTAGAAGCCGACCACACCGTTGTTTCCTAGGATCCTAGCAATCTGATGAGCATACAATGTAAACGAAATGCGTGAACAGAGATTGTAAATTAGCGATAACAATGAGAACTATGAAATGCGTTAATATTGTTTTTAATATCTTCACCGACCACTTCCCGTGACGACTCGTAGCCACTCGGTCCGCGTCCACTGTTCAGCATTTTCTGTCGGGATATCGTGTCGAAAGGATAGGAAACAACGGTCGCTGTACAGCCTGATAGATGAGCGAACAACAAGGACATCAGCACCGGTATAGTTCGGAAATCATCTCTCCGTTGGCTCAAGTACCACTCCTTGCCGACCGTGTATGCTCCGAAATAAATGGATCTAGTTTCATCAGGGTTAATTTCGTGAACAGCTTATTCCGCTTCCCAAGTCCGAATTAAAGTGATTCATACACGCCAGTTCCGAGCGTCCGTCAAAATACAGGTACCCAGGTTTAAGTGATACTGTCCGCAACCGAGAATGACTGTTTGAATTATCTCTCGAACGGGTTGACGGTTCCCGCTATGCGTGACTGGACTCCACAACTCGTTAGGTAAACTATCGATAGCTCTCCTTTACGACAACATGGGAACAGGGTTCGGAATTGTATGAACACCAAAAACAGCGGCAATTATCGGACTGACGCGTATGAATCGACCTTTAAGGAGCTAACCCGATTCCTGACTCTTAGAAACGTCTTTTTATGGTAGAAGTACAAAGATTATTGTGTAGAAGATTTTTAAAAAAACTTTATACCTATATCATAAGATTGATAGTGGATCTTTATGCAATTATTTTGTCGTTTTAATACCTTGAAGATAATTTAACAGCATTTGATAATTCGTCTAATGTTCTTACTGTTTTAAACGGTATCTACTCGTTTTTGTCATAAACGCATAAAATCCGCTGTCTAGTTGTAAAAAATGCTTAAGAGGTCTTGTAGTGCTCATGAATTTCTCATTAGCGAAAATTCCTTGAAAACAATGCTATTTTTAGCGAGTTTGTTTAGTTAAGTCTCTCTCCTTAAAATCTGGATGATCTTAGTATCTCTTTGTTCAGGCGCCAGTTCTCTCTACAATCGGAAATGGAACCAGCAATTCCAAAACAGCTGACTATGATAACCTGTACAAGAACATCCCGCCGGCCGAGAAGAGCATTCCTTGATAAAAGCCCCTGTAGCCGTCGGTTTTGTAGATTTTCCGCGCGCAGTCCTTGAAACTAACAAACTCCCTCTTCACCTTCGTATCGTCACCAACATCCACCGATATTCGGGTGATGCAGAACGACAGCGGATATAGAATCACGCACGAAGTGACGCCAACGCTTCCGCCCGACAGAAACGAAATCAGATTATGCTCCGAAGTCGTCTTCGGTTCGAATATCTATAAAACACTGTTCTATACTTACAACGAATATATATACATATATCTTTTTTCTTAATGATACAAAATTCGCTGTACGTTTCGTGAATAAAAGAATTTCGGCGATGTTTATAGAATATGATACGTACACGTTGGTAAGCCTCGTAGTACAAATCGTAGAAAGAAAAGTTAATCGCCTGAGCCGGAAAGTAGCGACATAGATTCAGAATGTTACCGCGCCACAAAGACAGCAAACCTTGTTCTCGAGGTATTCGAATCATCGCGTCGAAAAACCCGGAATAGACGGACCTCTCCGAAGATCCGATCTGACGGCTGCTCGACTGAGTCTGTAGAATTAGTTTAATCCTCTCTATCGGCGCGGTTAACGTCTTGAACACGATCGACAGCATTCCAGAGATAAAGAATGAAGCACCAAAATCGGCTGCCAAACTAATTTCAACGCATTGTCCGACCAACGCGGGTTCGATCGCGAGATCGTCATTGATCACGCGAATCTTTCTTGGCTTCATTCTTCGCGCGATAATCCTCCAGACATTTCTCCCGTAATCTCATACTTCATTTATAGTGTTCGAATTAACGTCTAGCCAATTGAAACGACTGTTTGGTTAATGCTGCAGCGCACGCCTCTCTGTTTGACAGTTTTTTAAATTTCCGACTATCGACAAAGTTATCGATAAATGTCGTCGATAATATCGGGGCACATCGTCGATATTTACACAGAACTTATCCAAGTACTTTTCACTGTTTCTACTTGTAAACAGTTGTAAATATTGTCTGCGGTTGTAAGGAAGAACGCCTGCATGTCACATATACTTTCATTTTCGAGATATTGCCGTTGAAATTTGATGTTTTGATTAATATTCTTTTGACATAGGACACAACCACAGATATATATTTGCTTGACAATGTCCTCGATTCTTTGAAATGGCATTTTTAGATTGGATTCACAAGGAGAGGCCAAGGTAGTCGGAGACCGGATTTTACAAAAAGATTTAAAAGATGTTTGTACAAGAGCACACCATTTGCAGGAGTTCTATCGGAAACACAGTTCATTAAGATTCATAAAATTGCCCTGTTTCAAAAATATTTGTTTATGGCAAATTTCATAAATTTTACGATTAAAACTGAAAAAAAGATTTAAAAAAACAACACCAAGACTCGAACCAACGACTTACCGATTACAAGTCTTCCTCGCAGCACCCTCGGCCACTACTCTTATTCAAATGTTAACGCGAACTCCTGATCAACTCCTGATCAACTCCTGATGATAAAATCCAACGCGAACTCCTGATCCAAAATCTAGTAAGATTCTAGTTACTTCCTAGTTATGTCACGTGGTGTGCAATAAATTTAATATAATTTAAATCAGCTGAGATTGACCTAACCATAAGTGACAGAGAGTCAACGTCAATTTCCGCGCCTGTTATGACCGAGAATAGCATAAGGAAAAGACTCGATGTTTATAGACAGGAGAGACTCACGAAACTCGGTAACGGAATGGCGGAGATTGGTAAAAGTATTATACAAAATGTTTCACCGCTCCTGCCGCCGAAGAACGTCGAGGTGAGGTTATGTTCGCTCGTACCAGAACGCCTCTTCAAGTTGTACTAAATAATATGTATAAAGTCCCAGGGACAAAAAGATAGTACACGACCTATGTACGTTTTCATTTTACGTGTTGCCATATGATACTGGAGGAACATGTATTTAATTAGTAAATCAATGGCTAGTAAAATGTTGTAAAACGTTTTTGTGTTACCATATGATACTAGAAGAATACCGAACACGTAGCCGTGAAGATATTTATGAAAAAGATTATGCGTACATATTTAATGTCCATTTCCAAGCTGTTGTCGAATGGCTGGTAAAATAATCTATCTTTTTATCCCTTACTGTAGTAATAGCAGTCTGGTCACACGTTTTCAGCGTATCTATGGAACATGCGTTGTGTTTCATACTGAAATCGAAGCAAATATCATAGATTGTACCGAAACGATTAGCGAGACTAAGAATCGAAAGCTTACAGGATGCTCAGGATGCGGAAAGCAGCTCTTCTGACGACAACATTATCCACGTAGATCCAGAGATGGAAATTCAGAGACAGTATCAGACCACGTTGCTGAGAAAAGTGGTATATGTACTTTGTTTCCTCCTATGGGTTGTCTTATACATAATTGCAATTGAAATTCAATTCGGAGCTATATATTTCATTGTGACCACGTTAATATTTATTTGTCTGAATACTCACTCGAGACCGAAAAAGCCAGGCGAACTCAGCCCGTACTCAGTTTTTAATCCACAATGTAAACCGATCGACGGAACTCTCGATGCTTCGCAGTTTGAGAGAGAAATACGATATGGTATAGGAAGCGTACGTTAATTTTCCGAATGGTATTACTTATCACGGATGGTTTAACATTAAGACATCTCATAAGTCATGTTTTTTGATGATTCAGATATAAATTTCATAGTAAGTAATCGACATTGCTTACGGGATGACGTGATACACGTGTTATACCTTCTCATATAGAAAATAAAAACTCCTAAAATATAAAATTAGGCTAAGCATATAGGGAAGGTGTTGAAAGTGATATATATCTGTGTGTCACAGATTTTCGTGGTAATTCAAAATCGCCACAGTCACTTAAAAAGAAGCATTCTACATCTAGATTCCGTTTACTTTTGCATTTTAATTATCTATTTTGTAATAGCTGAATCGCAGCTTCGTAACACTTCACCATCTCCTTAAGGTACATTAAGCTTATGTTAGAAGAATTTTGATTTAGACTAAGAAACTCTGCCCAATTGGTTTTGGATCGAAATTTTGTATCGGGGCAGAGAAGAGCTCTTTCAAAGTCCATCATCAAATCATTTAATATTCTGGTATCGAGTGTACTGTAACATAAAAAGAGAGAACAAACTTCTTGATGCTTCTGCAGCATTGATATTTTTAAAAAGCTGCAACAGCTGTATAGAAACTCTTAAGAGTAACGTACTTGGTGCTATCAACTCTGTCGATCCTTCCATTTAAAGTATCAATATTATTTAATAATCTGACTGAAGCTTCCTGTATTTTTTCTAAAAGAAAATATACAATTTTATTGAAGATTTTTGATAAACCTATGTTTTCTAAATATCCCAATACCTTTGACTTCTATAAATTCAGTACTATTTATAGTCTCCAATGCTCTGGAGACGGTTTTATTGAAGTAACTTGTATTCCATTTCACGATTAAACACTCAGATAATCTCCATATAGCTTGGCTAAGAATTTGTGCTAGCTTTAACAATTCGTTTTGACCACCATCGTTGACTGTTAAATCACTGTTCTGTTGTCACACAGAATAATATAAGAATTATCTACTGTAATAACATTGCTACTTGTTAGTATTACATACCACAAATGATAATACTGCATGAGGTACATCTACAGCTATTCGGGAAATCGTGGAGTTGTTATACATACTATCCAGAGTTACAAATTGATTGTTATACGAGTACAAACCCCTCACGAATTCTGCGGCTTCTAAGACAACGGATTGCACTACATCTGTCCCCGACACGATCAAGGGACCTCTACCTACAACCAATAGTAATTACCGAGCCGCTCTTGTCTCGCAACAACAATGTTACCAAACCTTGCAGCTCTTGACAGTGAATCACAATGTAAGCGAGAACTCTATGCTTTGTGAAACTGAATATAGTCCCGGGACATGGGTCCACAGGCCCAAAGAATAAGCAAAAGATAATCGATCTGCGTGGTTTCCAGCCATGTTGCCTCTGAACATCGTTAAAAGTTTCTGCCAGTTTCAAAGCAACGCCTATACCTTGGTTGCTCGCAGAGAGAACCACATACCTGTCTGAACATCAAATGCGAAATGAGACATTATCCTTCAGGCGACTAACTAACAAAGTGTAGAACAAACCTTGGCAATTCTGGCTCGTGGCACAGATGTGGCTGCTTCTCCTCTTCGCTTGCTCGACGAGTCAGTCCTAATTCCTTTAATTTTTATGGTAGGGACGATTTAGGTACAGGTAAAGAATTGACAGAGCCGGAAGAATGAATTGCAAGTGAGTAACCTGCCGGTGCAGCATTGTCGGACTTGTGCTGGAGGAAGAATCGAAGTAGATGTAGGGACTGATTCGCTATGCAGGCAAAGAGGAGAAACCTCTGTTCCATGAGGCAGCATTGCCCAACTGTAGAGTGTTAATCACCAGGTTCTCTGGACCCCCGAATAGAAGCAATAATGTACGATTGATGCTCAACGACTCTGTCAACAAGCGACAAATTGGACAGGATTCCATTAGCCTGGCCCACACCATCCTGCCACAAACCAAATGATTTCCAGGTCCTGTTTTGAGAATCAAAGCAATTGAATGCAATTCTTGGTGCACGAATCAGAGTTGGACCATGTTTAAGCCTCGTGTAGTCAACCAGGTACCCATTTACTGTATTTCTTTCAACAATTTGTTAATGTTTCTCTATAAAATATTACAAAATTTCTCTAAAAGTCCATTCTTCACTCACTAATATACTATATAATATATAGACGGCGGATTTTATGCATTTATAACGAAAATGAGTAGGTGCAATTTGAAACAGTAAAAACATTAGAAGAATTTAAAAATACTGCTGTCTTGTATGAAAGAAAATAAATTTTTATTTTGCATGAAGATCTGCTGTCTATTATTTAACACATTAATTTATAGTCTTGTAATGAGAATTTGTGCTAACATGTTAAAATACAAAAAGGTTTTAAATAATCTGTACATTTTGATTGACTATACATAAGGATTAAGTAATTCTCTGACATACAGATGTTTCTTATTAATCGTACCAAATCTGATTCGGTTAAGGGGTCTGTCTCGTGTAAACGCTGAAAAATCGATTGATTTTTATCCATTTGTTACGTTATAATTCGTTATACTAAATATACTAAACCTACCGAACCCAGTGTTCCGATTACAACCACCTTTTTTCGCGCATGCGCGGCCAAAACAGTAGCGTATCTACAATGACGCGCAGAGCGGCCAGAGCCCTGACGCCCCGAGGCAGTTATATTGGCGGTAGTATACCGGTATAATTGGCGGGACAAGTGTTCCATCTTGAAACTTAATTGCTAACGTTTTAACAATTTAACCTTTTCATATGTATATACTAATAATTTTTTAAAAGTCTGCGGGGTGCTCAAGGTCACCCATTTTATCAAAAAGGTTACGTTACTGAGGCTGAAATCGCCGCGCATACGCGAAAAAAGCGGTTATAATCGGAACACAGGCCAAACCGTACATGTTCCCTTATAAAACTGATAAGATTGATTTTATTCAGACTTTGTGCGGCTCCGAAAAATCAGTTTTATTATTTTTCGAATTGAAAAATAAAAAACCTGGAACCGGTCATTTTGGTCGATGTTGGGGCGGTCTAGTTATAATCATAGCTTTGTCGTTTCAATGAATTCGAGCATAATATTGTGGAAAAGAATTTGAATTTTAACGCGTTTGCGCGAGACAGCGTCCTTGAAAAAATTCGTGGCGAACGTACGCTTCGAAATCGACGTCCGGAGGAACCGTGTCCAACAGCTTGAACATGAAACGCTGAAGATTCTCGTTGCTGTCCAGACCGTTTCCCGCTAATTCGTGGCGTTTCTTTTCGGCGCGAGATTCGAGGGCCCTCTGCATGGAGAAACGACCGAGCAGAAAGCCACACAAAAGACACAGAAACCCGACGGAGAAGAGGAACGAGAAGCACATACGTTTCGTCACGAACTCGCTCGACTCGTTCAGTCCGCGAGCCATTTGAAAGCTGAGGACCCGCTGCATGACTGACACTAAAGCTTCGAATCGACTCAGTTCAGTTGATCATTTCACCAATTCTCGACGACCCTTGAAAAAAAACGTGGTGTCAACGATGATCGAATAGTTTATTGACTGCGTTTAGTAGACTGCGGACTTTTATGCAAAATAAAAATATTCTGCATCGATTGTGGAATGCAGTTAATAGACTTTCTACGTTGAAAACAACATAAAAATATTTTCTTGGATTTTTTTATATATTTCATGCAGTTAATTTCTACACGAATGCATCAAAATCCGCAGTCTATTTATTAGTATCTGGGAATTACTAACTGATTTTGGTACACTGGGTTTAATCGATTAATTAAGACGAAGATTCAGCAGGATGTCGCGAAACACGTGGGGCCTTATTGTCGTGCACTAGGACGGAATACTTTCAGCAAACACCCGACTTCTCGGACGAAAACTCCCATGACTGTTCTTCGGGTTGTCTTCGGTCAGCTACTTGCTCGAAAATTGCGTGGGACCACACTGATATATTAGTCCGTCTCGTTTCCGTCGGCCTTCCCTTCCACCACCTTGCCAATGCTTTTAGTATAACGGGTATGTTTATGGAGAAGCAAAATCAAAAATTTACCGATTTTTCGTCTGAATAGTTTTCCTCGCGGGCTCTTCGAACCACATCTCAAAAATATTTTCAGTTTCGATTTCACGAGTTTCGGTTTTTATTTTCAATGGCACTAGGTTTTGTAGTTCTGGAATAAATAAAAATCGTACTAATAAATTCTGTGGAATTTGATATGCTACCATTTTTTGAAAGTTTCCAGAAGCCTCTGCAGTCTACTGATTTATTTATTTAAAAAAAAAAGTTTATTCTTGTGAAAGAGAATCAGAATTGATTATAGTTACTGCATGAGAGTATTGTATAAAAAATTTTTATTGTATAAGAATTTTATATATAAGCCTCGACACATAATTAAAATGAAAGAAAAAGTCTAATAAGCTGATATGCAGTCGTTAGCGCAGGTGGTTGCAATATTCATGTGAGCTTGTTAGCATCTCGAAGGTAATTCGATAAGGAGGGAATAAAAGATAACTGTCACATAAATGATATTTTAAATCGTGTAACACCATCGTCGCTGCGTCAACGTCAGGCAACGTATTTCGGGCAATAATACGGCGACGATGTTTCACTTATAAATAGTTTTCGATGTATTACGTGCACGTGCAAGGTTGTCTCGGCTACAGATGTGCTGTTTCGATCTCGAAATACGCGAAAACCACTTATCCAGACTCGATATACTCGTGTTTCTCCTCTGAGAAGAAAAACGAAGAAGAAGCGTTCGAATCAAACCCTTGCGTTCACGAATTCTCACGTGTTATTTTACATTTACGTATATCTATACATATATATTTGTTAATGTTTCATCATGGCGACATGTTCCGTCGTTTCAAATGCGGAAATTTCGGAACAATTATATTACCATTGCACGCAGAGATTTTATATAGGCTATTCGCGGACTCTTTATTATTAGAGCGAATAGTGAAAACAAACGGTAGCGAACCAATGAAATGAGTTACTGATACAGCTCTCGGAACTCGGAACAGAACAAAGCTCATGGATTCGAGCGGATCGAGTAAAAATAAATTTCTAAATGAACGATTTCCTCCTCCGAACGCCTGTTTACGGTGCTCTCGTGGCGTCCATATTAATACATTTCACCCTGATGCACAAAAGGTACTTTATTGTATATGTCAGAGAGGAAATTTCCTTTCTGTATATTTACAATTGAAAAGGGCATTTTTTGTTTGCCTTTTATCAGTCGATCGTAATGTTGCGTTTCTAATTTCTCAACATTTATCACACAACTGGACTACAAAGGGAAATAGAAAATTTATTGTTTTCAAGAAGTATTTTGATCAGTGTCTTATTTTGTTCACCGATAATTAAAGGATCCCCCTACCGGAGAGTTTAGAATCACTCGTAAAGAAGGAGCAGGTAAATAGGAGACAACACGCGGTGCTTCTCCCCCAGCCACTTTTTATATTTACGTAGTAAATTAATGTTCTTTGCTATTTTATTCGACGAAGTGAAATATTCTGCAAATTAATCGCGATCTTATCGTATCGTTTACAGATTAATTTGGATCGTGTAAACGTAACAACGATGGATCCAGTGGTTTCGTGCCCCTACGATGAAACGCATATAGTTCGTAAAAACAGGTTACCATATCACCTTACACGATGCAAGTTGAACAACAATTCGTCAACGAATAATTCCAAAGTATGCTGTCCCTTCAATGCGTGTCATATCGTTGAAGAGGAACATTTAGAGGTATTTATTTCATCGGACCGATTGCGATTTTATCGGACTGGTTTTTTGCTTGAAAATTTCATATTTTATTGTCTGAATGTTAGCAAACTGAGGATTTTTATGGAAAATAAAAATCGACCTTATCGGTTGCGAAAAACAGGAACGTTTGAAATTTTTTCTTTCCAATGACTCCCCAATAATCTTGAAGTAATACATCGATATTTAAAGATGTTTTTGTAAAATCCACAGTTTGGTCGTTAGACAGAAATACAGTGGAATTTTCTGATTATAAATATGCAAGAAAATTAAGAAAAAAATGAAATTTCAGAGTCATGTTGGGGAATGCCAGTCTGGGGGAAATGTAAAAAACTTTTCATATGATTTAGAACCACGGAGATTGGTGGGTATAGTACCTCTAGAAGAAGTTGCAAAACTAAAAGGGATGATAATGGAAGACTGGATAGAGGTTTGGCAAATGTTCTAATAAATTTTATTGCTTTGAATATGTAAATATTAGTAATATTGTTTAATATGTATTTAGGAAAATGTAGAAACGTACGATCCTTGGAAGAGTACATTTACAAGGAATATAATACGTTGCAAAGTAGGAGGTACTAAAACACAAAAGAAAAAGTTCAAATTAGCTGAACGCGAAAGGATAAGATTACTTGAGAAGGCAGAAAAATTCAGACTACAACAAACAGTTTCCTTTGTTAGTATCATCTGTTCTTTGTCGCTAATATATTAAGTTCTAGAGTGACTTAATATTACCTTTTATTTTCAGAAATATGATCCCTTGAAACATAACAAGAATGTTTCACGAATGGTTAGAAATCTCAATGCAATGACTTTGGAAGATGTTGATGATTTAATGGAGAATATGGATATCAGTAAACTACACATTAGTGAAGTTAACAAATTCCACAAATATAAATACATATCGCAGCTCGTAGAAGATGTAATGATCATTTTATATATTTGAAAAAAAATAATTACTTCAAAATAATAATACAATCAATTTGCAGGCATTGACACGGAAACTCAACGAATTAATGTTGCATTGTATCAAGGAAGGAGACGAATAGTTGCATGCATTGTAAACATTACACTAATTCTATTGTTGATGAACTTCTACAAGAGATGTTTAATAATTAAGTGATTAGAATAAGAAAATATAATAATTATATTAAATACTATCACAATAATATATGTATACATATTAGGATGTCCCAAATGTTTTTTTCGGAATGTGTTCCTTTAATATTGCTAAATAAATATTCGGTTGTCCCAGAAGTTAGTTCTCGATTAATGGATATAATGCAAATTCGTGTTAGGAAGTACTAAAACATTAACAGAAAGACTATCGCATAGTTTGTATTTATTTAGCAACATTAAAGGAACACATTCCGAAAGAATCTTTTTGAACAACATAATAGATATGTTGGGTTGGAACGATTCTGGACAGACTTGGGTGAAAAATATTTTAACTAATTGTAAAAAATACAAATGCTTGCAAATACAATTTTAAACAAATTTAAACAGTAATTTAGTATTAGTTTCAAATGAAACATATGTAACACATATGTAATCCAGATCTAGTTCAGAGAGGTGATACCTGGTAATACCTAGGTGGATACCTGCCCACATTAGCAGCCTCTCTCTATAGGAAAAATTACATCACTCAATCACAATGTGACTGTGGACATGAAAACGAAGATATAGACCACATTATATGGAACTGCCCGCTATACGAGGAAAAAAGAGGACATCTTTTAAGACTTTTCGCCAGTAAAGATATTGACAGGGACGAGGAAATTTTCAAGATTCTAGGTAAGAAGGACAACTCCACCTTAAGATCAATAGCTGCTTTTCTAACTCAAATAGACAAAATAATATAACTATTCCTCAGTAGTATTAATAATAACAAATTACCAAGGTAGGTTTAAAAATATAAAAGTTTTAGGAATATATAAGTCATAGTAAGTAAGAAAAACTCTTTGTAAGAATAAAATGTACTGACAAGCTTGCTTTGCGCAAATAGAGCTGCGGCTCTCCAACGCCATCTCTCTATCCTACACGGTGTAAATAATAAACCAACCAGATATGATTCTGGAAATAACTGTTTTGATAATGTTATGTTTATATTTTGGTTCTTCGTAATTGTATTCAACCCGTTTTTTAATGTTTAACTTTTCTACTGAAGAAATAAAATTTGAATTGACTATTTCTAATCGTGCATGATTGTATTATTTAAATTACAATAATTTTGTACAGAATTTGCTCAATGTTTTTTTATTCAAACTATGTACATCTGTTGCATATACTGTCGTTCAAAAAATTCAAAGTAAATATCACATTTTCTGGTAGAACAAGATTGTTATGGTTGTACGAAGCAACACACCGATACAACGCAATGTCACTGATTTTCGATGTATAATTATTCTGACCAAGATTCGAAAAAGCGCGTATCCGACTGTACGCTTTGTTTTGTATACAAGATGTTCAAGATAATCCGTCTAACGTTTTGATAAAACGGGCGTTCTAGGACTCCTTATATTGTAGAAAAAGAAAATTTTATTGTATAATTTAAAAATAAGTCCTCCCCGCTTGATGGTTCAAAATTACATATTATCGTCTGTACGAAGAAGCATTTCATACAAAAATTGCATACAGTCAGGAGAATCGCGCGATGCAACAATTCGCTTCTACAGTTTTTTTAATTGGTTACCCACTTTGTAACTTTTATTTCAACCCGCGCTTCAGTTGCTTCCTAACAGTTCCTCTAGCAGCCAAGAGGACGCCTCTTTGTGATGCTGTTTTATATGATTCCTCAGGTATCGTTTCTGTGCGAATTTCATGCCGCACTTGCAGTCGAACGGTTTCTCCTCGTTGTGTATCGTACGGTGCCTGACGACCTCCCCTTTAACGGAGAACGTTTTCCCGCAGATTTCGCAGCCGAACGCTTTGATGCCCGTGTGCGTTGTCTCGTGATGCGTCAGCCTCTGTTTACTTCTGAAGTGTTTGCTACAGTAGGAGCATTTGTGTGGCTTGTAGTCGGTGTGCACGCGATTGTGAATGTAGATTGAATTCAGGGTGCGGAACATTTTAGGGCAGTGTTCGCAGGCGTAAGGTCTCTCGCCTGTGTGGATCCTTCGATGGTCGTCCTTGGCCCCTTTGTTGGCGAACGCGCGGCCGCAAATGTCGCAGGCGTACTTCTTCCGACCTTCGTGAACGTCTCTGACGTGCCTAGCCAGGTCTTGCTCGATGCGATACGACTTTCCGCACTGGTCGCATCTGCACGGTCGTTTATCCGAGTGCACGCGTATGTGTCTCAGAAAGCCTCGTTTCGTGAGTATCACTTTGCCGCAGATGTGACACTTGTACGTGACTCGATCGTCGATCACCATCTTCGCGCTGTTCACCAGCTCGGTCTCGTCCGGGTTCTGGATCCAGTTCGGGTCGGAATGTCTATTGATGTGTTTCTTCAGCTCGGATTTCTTCGCGAAGCTTCTATCGCACAGATTGCACGTGAAGCAGACCTCCGCGGGTTCAAGCTCCGAGATCTCGTTTTTCAGCGGATCCGACGCCGTTTCGTCTTCAGCAACGACGTTAGACGAATCCTCATAGCCGTCGTGTATCAGCATATGCTCGTTGAAATCTTTGTCCTGACCGTGGTACATCAGCTTGCAGTAATGGCAATAATGCACCTCGGTCTGGTGCACGGTGTTCATGTGCTCTACGAAGTATTTCATGTTGACGAAGACGACATCGCACTGGGTGCACTGAATGTACTGTACCTCCTCGGGGTTCGTTTCGTTGATTTCGTTTTCGACGGACGGTAATCGTGTACGGTCTTCGGGCTGGTTCTTCCACCTGTAAAACAAACATAGTCCGACATCATTCCAGCGAAACCGACGGGGACCGGTGGTAGTTCTTCGCGTGGCTCTTCAGGTAACGCTCCTGGCCGAATCTCGCGTCGCACACGGAACAAACGTACGGCTTCCCGCGGCCCTCGTGGACCCTTTTATGCCGGCTCAGGCAGCCTTTGCTTAGGAACCGTTTGCCGCAGACCTCGCAGCCGTACGGCCTCTGATCGACCCGACCGTGGCCGTGAACGTGCTTATCTAACTCCTGCTTTCGCGGAAAGCAACGGTCGCACAAGGGGCATCGGTGCCGGGGCAGTTTCGAATGGAACAGTCTGTGAACGTGCAGAGATGCCTTCTGTTTAAACGATTTCCCGCAGGTCTCGCAAACGTGCGGTCTTTCTCCGGTGTGGGTACGTCTGTGCTCGTCTCGCGAAACTTTCGAGGCCAAGCAACGGCCACATATGTCGCAGGAGAACCGCTTAATTCCACCGTGGATGACGCGCGAGTGCCTGTTCAAACCGGACGTCGTGCAGAAGCTCTTCCAGCAGACCCGACACGCGTACGGTCTCTCCCCGGTATGCGTGTTTCGATGGGCCGTCAAGTTGTAAGCCGTGGACAATGTTTTCCCACAATCGTCGCATCTGTAACACGTCACCCCGTTCTTCCCAATTTTCGAGCGTGCCAGTTCCTCCCTCTCATCCACCGTGCATCTCTTTCGACTCGATCGACTCTTTTTCGATTCACGGGTGCGACCCCCCAAACCGGCATTCGATACCGCTCGCGGTCGGTCACTACACCTGAAAATAGATTGTCCCTGTTACTCGACGGCAGAGCTGGGCATTCATCGATTCAAATTTCCAGTTTCACTAATGAATTTATCATTCTTTCGTACCATTCGATGGAGCTCCCTAAAGGAAACCTTCAGTGGCAAGCAACGTCGACAGATTAACACTTGTTTTCTACCCTACCCCTTACCCGTTTACGGTATTCCTTCCACGAGGGTAGTCGTAGGGTATTTCAAACATGGTGTGAACACGTTTAAAGTACTCGGAATTCTTCCCGAATTTCTGGAAAACTTGAAATTGCTGATTTCATACCGAAATTATCAATCGGATTGAAACTTTTTTTATAATTTTTTTTTTAAACGAAACTGAAAAAAAAGACCGTAACTCATTAGAAACATAATTCACCATATAACTACCCTTGCGGCAGGGGTACCGACTGTGAAACTCGCCACAGAGGATTTTCTTTCGAAGCCCTATGGAACGGTGCGGCGAAAGATCAATTTAGTATGGGGACACATTTTACAATCTTATCCGTCTACACCGTTTCTCAACTGTGTTTAGCGCGTCAAACTGTACAAGACTTGTCTACCAATGATCGGAACGTCAACTGAGCGTTGTTCGGTGCGATAAACTGCTCGAATCGCAGTGGATATTGCCCAACTCTGCCCAATGTCCGCGGCGAATCAACTCGAGCAGTGGTTGATCCTCTTATGATTAACCAAGTATCGTTTCTGTCGGAACGAGAGGTCGCACTCGTTACACTGCCACGGTTTCTCGTCGAAGTGTATCAACCGGTGTCGCTTGAGCTCGTACTTGATGCGGAACCGTCGGCCGCAAATGTCGCACGCGTGCGGTTTCTCACCGGTGTGTTTCGTTATGTGAACCACGAGCGGTGGCCTCGTGCGGAAGCTCTGTCCGCAGTAGTTGCACTTGAACGGGAACACGTCCGTGTGCGTCCGATTGTGCACGAACAGCGAGGCTTTCTGTTTGAACGATTTCCCGCAGACGTTGCAAACGTACGGTCGTTCGCCGGTGTGTATACGTCTGTGATCCTCCGCGTTGCGTTTCGTGGTGAACATCCGGCCGCAGAAGTCGCAGGGGAAGTTCTTTATCCCAGCGTGGGTGTCCTTGAGATGTCTGGCCAGACCCTGGTTCACTCGGAACTGTTTGCCGCACAGGTGGCACGTGTAAGACCGTTCGCCAGTGTGTATTCGCACGTGCCAGAAGAACGTGTACGGCGAGTACAGATTTTTCCCACATTGGTCGCAATGGTAGTACACTTTGCCGTCGACCTCCATCCTGGCACGCGTCACCAGCTCTCTGTCGACGCATCTCGGTTTCCGGTTTTTCTCACCGACGAATTCCGAATGCGATTCCGTCAAATGCACCTCCAGCAGCTTCTTCTTCTTGGAGACGTAGTCACAGTACATGCACGGGTGCGTCTCGTGACGCTTCCTCTTGCACTTCTTGTACGATGTCCAGTTTTCTCTTTCGTCGTTGATCTTGGCCTCGGACTCGTTCTCCGAGTCTTTTGGTATACTTTCGCGATCTTCGATACTGTCCACGCTGTTCGAACACTTGGCCGCGTGTCGCGTCAAGTAACACTCTCGTTTGAAACTTCTTTGACATGTGGTGCATCTATGAGGACCGTTGTTTTCCACGACTTTGGAAGGAAGCACGGGTGTCGCGTTAGGTTCGTCCGAACTATCGGAACTATCGCTGGACGAGTCTTTACTCTCCTCCTCTTCGCGAGTTTGTCTTCCCGCGCGACCAGCCTCGACAAGTCCCTGCGGAGCTGTACATTTTTTATTGGTTTGAATAATAATATTATTCGAGCGCGTCGCTGTCATATGCCACGAGCAGTATGCCGCGAGGGATTTCTTCCGAGGTAGACCAAACCTGGAAAAATAATACATGTACCAGATTTGATTGTTTCGAACGGCTCGGCGCGATTGTGGTCTATATCTTGTGTAGGATATTTTAAGACGCATTTTGTTGTTGTTTTCTAGCATGCTCGCAATGTTTCAACGTGTCTGCTTTTAACGTGATTGTTCAGATATCGTTTCTGTCGGAAAGTCAGACCGCATTTCACGCAAACGAACGGCTTGTTTTCGGAGTGGATCAGCTTGTGCCTAACGAGTTCCGATTTCACCCGGAACCGTTTCGAACAGACGTCGCAACCGTAGTTCTTCTCGCCGGTGTGCGTGGTCACGTGGGCCAGCATCTCCTGTCTGCGGCGAAACTTTTTGTTGCAATAGGAACACGGATGTGGAAATTCGTTCGTGTGCAGTTTACTGTGAATGTAAAGAGAAGCCTTCGATTTGAAGGTCTTCCCGCAGGAGTCGCAAATGTACGGTCTCTCTCCCGTGTGCGTTCTACGATGATCCTCTCTGGTGGCCTTCGACGCGAACGATTTCCCGCAGATGTCGCAGGTGAAGTTTTTCAGTTTCGCGTGCACGTCTTTCAGGTGCCTGGACAGGCCGCCCGAGTCGCGAAATTGTTTCCCGCACACGTGGCAAGTGAACGGTCTCTCGTCCCTGTGGATCCTCATGTGCCTCAGATACGAGTCCTTCAGTTTAAAGCATTTGCTGCACTCGACGCATTGATACGACTCCTGAACGTCGACGATATTTCTTTGTCTCGCGTGTTCGCAAGCTTCTCCGGTGTTTCGAACGTCGCATAGTTTGCACCTCCCCCTAATCCTTCTCTCGGCGTTCCTCTCATTCTGACCGCCAATCACTTTGCTCTCGTCTTCCGAACTGAGTTTCTCTAAACCGTTTGCGTCGTAAAGCCGGGACACAGCCTCTTCCTTCACGTCGCCATCGTTATTTTCAGTCAGTTGCTCTGTGATCGCGGACTGATCGAGCGGCGAGTTCGCGACGCTGATCCACACCGAATCGCAATCCCCGCTGTCCGCAGGCTTTCTTTCTCGCAGTTGGTATTTTATTCTGTTTGGCTTCCGAAATACATTCTGCATGTCTAAGAACACCTTAAATGGTGTCCGCATACTACTGGACCTGCAAAACAGTCAGAACTTGACTCCAGACTTTGCAGCTGTGTGTGGCGTGAACAACAATGCAGATGATTGTTCTCGTTTCAAACCCATCATACAGAGTTCCGCTTTTTATTTTTTGTTTATCTTTGTCTTGTTCCATATTCCGTATTTCGAATAGGTACAATCGTCCATATCTCGAATATGGACAATCAACGTGTAAAGTGTTTGGCTCTCGAAAGCTGTGCTTCTAGTGTGTACGATTAGCCGCGGTAACAGTTTTGTACATCTATCGGTTTTCGATCGATTCACGCAGGGCATAGGTTCTGCACGTTCGGTTGCACGTATTTTTTTTAGTTCCAATGTATTATTATTTATCGGTTTTATTTATCTGTGTTTTTCATTAAATAAAGAGAGTTATTACCTGTTTACATCATTATCAGCCACTTCCCCACAATCTTCCTCCTTCATAGTTTCCTGCTCTTGATGCTACAATCAAAAGCATTGTCACGTTGTTAAGGCAAATCGTGTTCTACGTTGAAACAACGGCGCGACGCCGCGCGAAGTGTTAGGCTGTTGCGTGTGAAACGTCCGATTCTTAATAAGAATGCGGAACAAACATAATCAACATATTCTGTCAACCAGCTACAAGTCACTTGATTGTATACCGAGTGGGGCATTTTCCTTGAACAGCGTATAAATTAGTCGGTACATTTTGACCAAATATCGCGCAATGCGTCGCTGCTGTCGTCAATATGTTATTTTTACACTTGCATAAAAAAGTGCACGACAATCGAATCGATTAACATTGAAATAAATCTTGTTTAAAAGTGAAATTGGATATCTGAACAAAAATTGGGGGTATTATAACATTATATTATTATAACATCGTACAGGATGTCCCAAAAAGTATTTTTGTATTCTAAAATCGAACGTTTCACACCCAACAATCTAATAATATTAACATCGTCCGTGAAATATTGTTCAACCTACCAAAGATTCTGTTATGTTGGACATACTAGTGTCTACCGATACTGCTAGGCCTTCCGAGCTCTACAAAATGATTGGAAACATTGAAAACGAATTATTTTCGTCAGAAATATTTTAAACAGCAAGATTTCCTTCTGTGCGTATACCTGCTTCTCCTGCAGAGTTTCCTGCATCTCTAACAGCCTCCTTTCCGCCGTTAAACATCCTTCTAGAAGTTCGTGCCATGCTAACAAGGTAGCGGCACAGTGATAACACAACTGCAATGGAAGCACATCTGTTTCAGATATCTAGAACAAAACGTTAACAGATGTAGAATGATGCTTCACGTTATAATTCGGTCTAAACTGGCTACAAGGTTACGGTGACACGTACATGTATAGGTAAATATTTGTGTATTTTACTACACAGATCGTGCTGCAAACCTTCTCCTTCGAATATCGGAATCAAGTGATCATTGGTATTAGCGCAGACTCTGCACAAATTTAACCATGATACTCGTTCCTCGCTCTCGGTTATAGCCGACTCTTCATTGCTCACTTCTATTACATTCTGTTGCGCGTCTTCCACGTCGGTCACAACGAAAAACCCTTCTTCCTCGCTTTCTAACTCCGCGTGCACGTTCTCTGTGACTATATTCTTCACGGTTTGCATCAAGATTGAATCTTCTCCGCATGATTCCAGCATGACAGTGCTTTCAGGCTCCATTGTTTCTGCAAAGTGTAATGTAATTGTTAAAGTACGATTAGTAAACTCTGCGTAGAACTGGACTCACCGAAAGAAATGATACCAGACACTGAAACGAGTCTTTCCTTGGTAAAGATATAAACGAAATAAATTCGCACGCCTGTCAGAAAACTTCAATTACATTGCTCTTCTGTCAACACCTCGTGTCCGTTCGAACGTCGCGGAACACACTGGATCACTTTGAATTTCGATCATTCGATGTGGCACTTCTTCGAGACACGAATCACCATTTTCGCGGCTGTTTTTTCCCGAATCATTCCGGCCCAGAGCAAATCGTCTTCGAACTTTTCCGGTGCTCGACAGTTGTCATAAATATTTACAATTAAGCCGTGTCGATATCATTTTCGTGTTGTCTATCTCTGTTATATAACCGAACAAACAGAGAACGACGTATCGTTGTGCGTACACAACCTGCGTTCTTCATTTATGTTCCAACGAATTTTGGTGAAACGTTAGGCTTGATAATCTCATTCAAGTCTATGGAGGCTTAGAGATCGTCGGTGACGGTGACGCCAATGTCTGCGGAAGACTCGAAGAGAATGAAACTAGGATTCTAACTTTGCGATTGCAACGGCACGTGGAGGAAGTGCGATAAAGTCCCTAGCAGAATCATTTAGCCAGTT
>CM052324.1:2203163-2279343 GCA_028455615.1 Lasioglossum zephyrum | reverse complement strand
AGAATGTATTTCTCTTTTCAGATGAAACTGATGTTACAGGAGAATTCCTTGATAATCATTGCAGTCCCACTGCTTTTGCTGTCCATGCAGAATTCTCCTGTAACATCAGTTTCATCTGAAAAGAGAAATACATTCTTTACTTCAAATTAATTATAATAAACAGTGGACTGTAATCGTAATGCTAATACTTACTATATGTCGTGCCATAATATTTATAGCTGCAGCTATCGAGTGGCTGAGGACTTGGGCGGCGTACGATATACTTTGAGAATTACTCTTGCACAGTAGTGACATCTTTATTTTGTGTACCTATTCCAACCTATATTCGTGCTAACAGTTCTCCTATTCGAGTGAAACTGAGTGAAACTACCCTGCACTACCCTGGTAAATCTGGGTAAATCAGAGAGGAAATTGTCCTCACACCCTTAGACTATTCTATGATCTAAGGCTCGATCCGAGGCATTTTTGAAGGCTACACCCCCTCGACTTGACGATTCAAGTATTGTAGTCAATTGTAGTGCAGAACAGAACTTCAAACAGTAAGCTCTACGATGGAAAATATACCAGGAAGTGAGGTTAGTATTGTTTTCGTTTGAAGATACAAAACGTTATTTACTCGTAACTCTATAATACATTGTCAACATAGTGAATAAATAACGATTTCCTATAAATTATGTTCTGTTACGTCCAAATCGTTAATGTTTGTTTGTCGATATTGAAACACAGAATCAACAAATGCGGAATAACCACCAAGGGGATGGCGATTCGATGAAACTGCCAGCAGCTTTGGAGCAGGCTCTTGCTTTCAAAACCGAGAGAGCTAAAGAGGTAGGGACAGATCCTAACGATATAGTTTCATTGGAAAAGTCATCTAATCAGGAAACTGTAGGGGAAGAGGTGACACAGTTAGATGACGTAATAATTGAATCCGAATCGACTGCAGAGAAAACAGACTCGAAGGCTAATAAGACTAAAAAGAAGAAGAAGAAGAAAAGGAAGAAGCATAATTTAAGCAAAGAGTCAGAGAACAAGAAAGACGATATAGAAAACTCCAAGCCCAAAGACGATATGCCGGAGATCGAGTATATCCAAGAAATTCCGAGTATCAATGATTTGGAGCCAATGTACCGTCAATTCGCTAGAATTTTCGAAGCGTTTAAGCTAACCGAGCCTGAACCAAAATCTGCGGAAGCGGACAAGGGCGAGCCGATAGGACAGTATCCTCCTGTAACGAATTTACAAACGACCGGAACAATACCGAGTAAGGTGCCACCATTGGATGACTTCGACGATGACGCGAATCAACAGCAACAGCAGCAAGGAACAGGAGAGAATGGTGCACCACGGCTCTCGAAAAGAAAATTGAAGAGGCTAACGCGTTTGAGCGTGGCGGAACTGAAGCAATTGGTAGGACGTCCCGATGTAGTCGAGATGCACGACGTTACAGCTAGGGACCCGAAGCTTCTTGTACAATTGAAAGCCCATCGTAACACTGTACCCGTGCCGAGACACTGGTGTTTCAAACGAAAATACCTCCAGGGTAAACGCGGTATCGAGAAGCCTCCTTTCGACTTGCCAGACTTCATAAAGCGTACAGGTATCACAGAGATGAGAGCGAGTCTTCAAGAGCGAGACGACACGCGTACGCTGAAAGCTAAAATGAGGGAGAGAGCAAGGCCAAAGCTTGGTAAAATAGACATCGACTACCAGAAGCTGCACGACGCGTTCTTCAAGTGGCAAACGAAGCCTCGCATGACTATTCACGGTGATCTATACTACGAGGGCAAAGAATTCGAAACCCGCTTGAAGGAGAAGAAACCTGGAGAGCTATCCGACGAATTGCGTACCGCACTTGGTATGCCGGTGGGGCCGAATTGCCATAAAGTACCACCGCCGTGGTTGATCGCCATGCAACGTTACGGTCCGCCACCGAGTTATCCTAACTTAAAAATACCCGGTTTGAATGCACCAATACCGGAAGGATGCGCGTTCGGGTACCACGCCGGAGGCTGGGGAAAGCCTCCAGTGGACGAAACAGGTCGACCTTTATACGGAGACGTGTTCGGGATCTCCCGAGCACCAGGAGGGGATGCCATGGACGAGGAGATCGACAGAGGCATGTGGGGTGAGCCTGAATCAGAATCCTCTGGAGACGAGGATGAGGACGAGGACGCGGAGGAAGGTGGAGAAGGTGAAGGAGAAGGAAAGGACACGGATGGAGATGCTAGCGGGTTGGTTACACCTGGCGCAGAAGGCTTGATCACGCCTAGTGGAATTACGTCAATCCCTGCGGGTCTGGAGACACCGGAAACGATAGAGTTGAGGAAGAAGAAGATCGAGAGCGAAATGGAAGGAGGAGACACGCCTGCTTTGTACACAGTTCTGCAAGAACGACGAACAGAGGGTCTAGGAGCTAGCATGATGGGTAGCACACATGTATACGATATGACTGGTGCAGCAGGAGGTCAAGCACCACCTTCTGTAATCGCTGCACGACGCGGAGTCAGTGGAACTACCTCCGATGGAAGAACAGAGAAAGATGGGGCTGTCGAACTAGCTTTGGATCCGAGCGAACTGGATCTAGACTCAGAAGCGATGGCCTCCCGGTATGAAGAGACTATGAGGTCGCGACAAGCTCATTTGAGGAGAGAAGACTTATCGGACATGCTTCAGGATCATGTACAACGACAGAAAGTAAGTGTACGAAATCGCATGCTGAAATTACATCAAGTCGATGATATTAATGTAAATAATCTTGTTTCCAGAGCAAACGCAAACGACAACAAGGCCAAGACTCAAAAGCTTCTAAGAAGTATAAAGAATTTAAATTTTAAATTTATTAAATACGCGCACTATGAGAATAAAAGCGAGAGTAACCGTTTACTCGACGGGAAGGACCTTAATTTAACGTTAAATTTTCTTTACACCTAAATCTACTGGTAACCTACTTATTGCGCGTAAAAATGTTTCTACCTAATGTGATAATTAGTTTTTTTTTTATATTTCCCCATTTTATCGAGATACGAAGGCAATCTGGAGTTTTTGTTTGATAACGTGCAATATAGTGTCACAGTATCATTTTAATCAGAAAACCGTCATGAACACGTGAAAGTTTCACGTACAATACAAAAACTCACCTATATATCTCGATGAAATATCAAGACATCAGAAAACCAACGATCACATTCCCTGTCTTATTTATTATACAGGAACTTTTGTTCTAAACATTTTGTTATGCAACGAGTAGGTTGCGAGCAAATTAATGTTTTACAGTTCTGTAACTAGCGAAGATACCGGATGTCGTTCAGATAGTTTTTATTAAAATATAACAAAACGTTGGAACATCTGTACACATTTTTCATTTTTTTATACAATATGCTTTTTCTCTGAGAGCACGGGAAGTGTAAATTTATATAAGGAAAATGTCATAAGTGGATAAGATAAATAATACAACAACAATAAAAGGCATGGAAGAGATATCGCGATTGTGAATCTACTGATAGCGCTACCAATATCCAGCCAACTTCCTTGAGGAGTAACACAGTATACGAGCGGTAACGAAAGGCAATCTCCTAGCAGGAGCACTGCTAGGAAAATGTTCGACGATCCCATTATGTGACTGGCGCATCCAACCAATATCAAAGGTACGCTGATCTTGAAAAGTATTAACGAGAACATCAGAAACGGCGAAAATAGTGTGACGAAGTGACGGGTCCAGGATGGGTTGAACGAGCTGATACTCGCCATGTTGCCAGTTCCAAAGAAGCTCAATAATGTATATAACATCTGTAGCAAGTAGTTCAGGATATACAATAGCGAGATAATAATTAAATCATTTCTCTTCGTTTCAAGAAAAGGATACAATGATCGCAGCTTTCAGTAATTCTTCCACCGTTATAGACAAATCTGTTCTTCGGCGATACTGACTAAAATATTTATTACTTTGTGGCCAATTGGACAAATGCATTCCGAGCAATATGAAAAACAGTGGTTCGTAAGATGCTGATAATAAAACGAGTGGGCAAAAAAAGCCCACGATTACTTCGTGCATTCTTGTTTTCAATTCCATGGTAGAAGTACAAATACGTAACGGCGTTATGAACAACAGCATCCATGATATCCAACTCCTGCCGTCTATGAATTCCAAGTATATCAAACCAGTGATTACTAGTCGAAAAATTTCCGTTGCTTTTCTCCAACGTGACTCGATTTTGAAAATCACCAGAGTGCTCATAATACACACACTGGAAAGTCTGAAAAATGAGAAATGTACGTTAAGTTCGTCAGGAAAAGACAATATTGTAATGCTTGTTAATACATACACAATGTAAACTCGGGGATGGGGTTCTACGACAGGTAACAATGGAAACGCTGCTAGAGAAAGAGCGGTCCAGAATAAATACGGAGCGTCCTTCATCAAGATTTTCTGTATAGCTGCAGTGCATATCATTCCTATACTTAAAACGGACCTGTACGTTAATCCCACGAGCATTGTCGCTAATAATAATATTATTCCTGTAATCTCCCACCACAAACGAGCACCATTCTCGATTCTTAAATTTATCGAATTCCGAATTATGCTTCTAATAGCTAACCAAAGGGATATTATAGCTATAGTTGCGTAACAAGGTGGCCTCCAGTTTCTGCAATCTGAAACTATTTACATCTTGTGAAGATTCGTGGTCGTTACAAATAATTATTTATAATAAATGGATATTGTACCTTTATACAGAACGAATATGACGACTAGAATGCACACAATTGCAATATCTGCGACTAATAAAATAACACGATTGATAACAGACCGTTCAGTTCCAGCTATTTTGAAAAACAACAGCACTATCCAGCCTAACCACATCGTGGACAAATATATTAATAACCGTGATCTTTGGTATTGACGGAAATATAATAACGATTCTTTAGCTAGCTTAATGGTGTCGATTGTTTCATCAAACCTTTTTCTTAAATTATCTGTTTCAAGCTGCTCCTCCAAAGCAGACAATTTCTTGTACAGTTGCGTTACTCTCTGATTCATGAATCTGCTATCTTCGCAGATAATCTCACGATTCGCTTTTACTTGGCGAGTCAACTGTTTCAAATTACTTAGCAAAGCATCGTTCGTATATTCGAGATTTGAGGCGTTTAAATATTGCCATGGCAAAACACCCTGGAAACATGTACACGAGCATAGAAAAATATTTCGACAACAGTAATATCGCAATTGATTTGATACTATACACACTTCATTGTTAGTGGGAACAGGTGCACCGATCAAACTAGATATCAACGGCGTGATATCTATTTGCTCTACATCCTGTCTGGAATTAAAATGATTAATTCCAGCACCCCAAGCAACCAACGGAGTTTCCGTTTCATCCGCGGAGCCGCTTCCATGCGATCCCCAATCGGTCATTCCATGATCAGCTGTAAAAATGTACGCCGTAGCGTTATCCTTAAAAACACTCTCCGTCATTTGTACAACTTCTTCTATTCTCCGATCAACGTAGTTCATGTTGTCGGTGTACTCTCTGCGTTCAAATTGAATTCCAAACTAATGAAATTACAAAACATCATTTTTCCATTGAACTTATACAGTAATAATCTCCACCCAGAATCTATGTCTAGATACCTAGAGTGAGGTTTCGCCGTGTGACCCATAGTATCGCAACCGAGAAGATGCAGGAAAAGAATGATGCGATCGGAATGTTTCACTTTTTCAGCTTCTCCCCGTAGCCAGTCCACGTACTTATCGAACACCCAGGCATCTAGACGCCAAACTTGCCCCTTCATTATGTCAAAATCCTCCCACTCGGGTGGATAGCTCTCTCCTTGTATGTTTTCCTTTGCACCTGTGTTCGATAAACTAAATAGAGATGTTGCTACATATGATATTATAATCTAGTAGTAGACCTCCCATCGCTAATGACTAGACTGCGGATGTTTATGTAATTTGCAATATTTGTAGACGAATTTCAAGAAAGTGGAATCAACTAAAATGTTATTTTCAGTGGTGGTAGCCTTCGCAAGTTGGGAATAAATAAAAATCATATTTTATTGTCAGATTTCATGCCGGAGCATTTTTTGAAAACATTTAAAAGTGATAAATGCATAAAGATTCGCAGTCTACTTACGACTATAGCAGCGGATGCGACGTAAAACAGATAATAAATAATAAAACACCTTTTGTAAAGATAGGTACGATATCGGGACTTCCCCAAGCCCATGAAAGACGGCTCTGATTAAAAACAGAGTCGAAGTCAACAGGATTCTCTTTCCAACCTTTAAATATAGCGCTCGGATCTTCGTATAATCCAGCGCAAATTGCGACAATACCTGGCCTCGATTCTGTGGGCATACGTGTGTGAGATACACCCCAAACACCTTTATTTACCATCACATATCTGTAATTAAAATGATTATGTAAATTCGAATTAATATACGCTTTTTAAGCGATCAATTTATGAAAATGAATCACTTGAGGAAGTTTGGCGGAGCCTCGACGAATGTTCTGAACCTTAAACCGTCCGCCACAAATAAAACTAATCTCTTGGCCGGCGGATTTTCCAAAACCTCTACGCTCGGTAAGTCTTGTACAATAGGCGAATGGAAATTCACGTCGAGCACACCCCATAGAATAATTAAATGCATCAGAAAGCCCCATGTTATAAATGCATAATTGTTGCTCATTATGTAGACGATCAAGATAATGATTTACGATTATTTTTCAAAGAAATCAATGTGCCACGAGATTACCAATTTTACCATCAAGATTTATCAACGCGTAAGTACTTATGTACATACGTGAAGTTGGTTGTCGGTACCCGCGTTTACGCAATTGTTTGTATGTCCAGGGTGTTTTGCTATAAAAGATACAACTAGAAAAGTTACCAAGCCGAAAATTGTAGAATAAAGAATAATAAAATATGTTAGGCAGCTTCGTTTCTCAAAAATTCGAAGAAACGGTAATTTATGAATAGACGCGCCGCGTATTTCGTGACGTGGAGAATTCTCGTTTCTCGAAAACGATGCATCATATTTAATATAAATTGCGATAAGCAAACAGAAAACTGCGGAAAACGTATAATTTATGCGATCGATCTCTTTTTTTCATGTAGAATAACAATAATGTAGTTCGCATAGTAGACGACATGACCTCTCTATCGTGTCATGATGGCCGACTACTGCTTTACACTCTGAAGTAATTTCAGAGGTGAGGTATTTGATTTCAAATAGAGAATACAGCATGAAATCGAGATTTTCCGTGGTGACATCCACCGCGTATACAACCCCTCGCAATAATATCGGATTCGTTGTATTTTATAGATAAATTTAAATGAAACGTGCAACGAAAACAATTAATGTACTCACCGCTGAATAGTACACAAACACTACTTTAATACTTGTTCATGTGCACGTAATAATTTTTCAGATTATTTCGAATGTGACACGTGCGATTTTGAAACGGAGGTGGTGAAAATATTCAGTGAAGATGGTAGTGGGTGTTTTTCCGGCTCTCAAATTGGGAGTGTTGTTTGTTAAACAAATTAGTAAACCAATAGCGAAATTTCTTGTTAGTCAAGCGAAAAATCATCCCGTATTTAGAACGTATTTTATCATACCTCCAGCGCAGTGTAAGTAACAATGTTTTTTAAGAAAATACATACCATTTTTATCGTGATGTAATCGATCTATATTGATGTCATTGTCAAAAATAGTTATTAAGCGGTTAGAAATCGTATTGCCGAACATTGTCTAATTTTGACTCAATTACAGTTTACCACTGGGCCGAAGTGAAAGCTAAAATGTATGTAATGAATCTGGGTAAGCCCACCAAGGTTGCCAAGCTGAACGAAGCTATGGCGATAGAATTAGGAGCGAATCTGATGGGCGAAGTAATCATCTTCAGCGTTGCTGGTGGTTGTTTAGTATTAGAGTATAATCGTCAAGTAGCCAAAGAAGCGAAAAGGGAGGAAACACGTCTTAATCAATTACAAAAGTTTACCGATGATATTGAAAAATTGAATACAATCACGTCTGAACAAAAAGCCGAGATACGGTATCTACAAGAAGCTATCGAATCTTTATCGAACCATACGAAACACAAACTACCACCGAAACCAGTAATACCAGAAACCAGCAATTCGACCAATCAATTGAATGAGATACAAAATACAAATACAAGTATGATAACGCAGAACAATGAACAGTCGTTAGTCGAGAAAGCTATAGTATATTATCAGAACGATGTAAGAGCAGACAAACTCAAGTAACTATAAGTTTATAACTTTATTAAGAAATGTGATAGTGTAGGATAATATAACAAAAGCAACAAATAACAAATACATTCGTAATGCTGCAGTAGTGTACATAAAAAGAATATTTTCCATAAGTACATACAGCAAAAGATTTTGTATATAATTGAAGGCACAGTCTCCTGACAGGTTCAGAAATTCTTTAATATTTTCTACTTACATTTTTACGTATGCGACTTCTTTTGTTATTGTCGACAATATTTGAAACTGAATATATTTTTTTTTAGAAAAACAATAGGTGAAACAATCTGAAGTTCTATTGTTTAAAACAGTTATCTACTTATGATATTTTATTTATAGCTCTGTCACTTTACTGAAAGTCATCTTATAAAGTACAATAATAATGTTGATAGTAGCAACAATGTGTTTCAATACTTGGTACTGTGTACGTATGCAGCAATTTTTCAATTCAAATTTATTCCCTCCTTCAACATTTTTTGCAATGTGTGAATTCTTGACTCCAAGCTTTCAAAATCCGTTTCTACAAGGAAATTCTTTTTATTCTACGAAGAGGAAATTGTTGTCGTTAATACTAACTTGAATCTTTGGTCCTACTACGTGCTTTCGCATTACGAGAAGGAGAACTGCGAATTCTAAGTGATTCCATTGAACTGCCTACACACATTAACGTTTCAAACACGAAATTCTATCTCTGAATAAAAATATTTTCATGTTCATCGATACCTGGTGACAAACTAGATCTAGATGTTTTAACATGACTAGATATCGAAGAAGAACGACTCCTGCTGTGTCTAGAATTTGTATAAGTTGATCGTATAGAAGGGGATCGACTATGACGTTTCAATGCAGGACTACCGTCTCCAGGTTTTCTACCAGCAGATGCAGTGAGTTGTACTTTCAACAACAGAGCTGCATTCTCAGCCTTGAGTTTCTGAATTTGTATTCGAAAAGACGCACGTTCTTTCGCCACGCTATTCTCTAAAGACTTAATAGACCCTAATATGCGCTTCAAACCTTTTCCTGAACATTAAAAATATGAATGATTCGTTTTGCAGAGAATTAATATACGTTCAATTACCTCCGTTCAAAAGTCTTTGATTCTCTTGAACAAGTTTTTGATTTGCGATCGTAAGGTGTTCGATACGTTTCTGGAGATGTTTGTTTGCTCCTGTGTGCTGTAATTTTTCAATTTCAACTTGTAATCTCTTAATAGTAGCTTGCAGTATTATGGGATCAGGTAGACCGCAGTACTCCAAAGGTAATGGATAATGAATTCTTGAAAAATGTCAGGTTTCGTGAAATAACGCACTTAAAGAGGTTTCATAAGATGTGCTGAAGTAATACATACCGGTCGAACTCTACCGTGTAAGTTAATATAAGATACCGACGATTGTTTGTCGCGTTACTGAAACTTGAGCAGGAATTGCGTTCGAGTCTACGCATACGTAAAAGTTCTAGATCTTCGTACGTGAGGAGATCCAAGGTTATAGACTCGCTAGTCTGCAATTCGGTTCTCTTCTGAACGTTGTTCGCTTTATATAACATTTAAAGGGCCGGCACTTTTTAATCGACCAATTGAATTTTGTTTATAATAGCTCGGAGTGCAAAGAGATATTTCCAAGTTTCTATCTAGCCACTCCGGCCCTTTAAAGGGTAAACGATTACGTTGTAAATTTTACTTTCAACAATCCAGATTGCAGCATAGCGATGAACACATCAAAATGCTTGTAATTGCCGGTTTTATGCGTCAGATTTTCGATATCTTGAAAATTAAAGAAAATTCATAATCTCGATAACAACAAAGCGTTTTATATAAAACCACGAGAGACTTGGTTAACAAACATGCAGCATCGTAAGAGGACTGCCAATTTTCGCCGGTGTGTTTATCGGTGACAGTGAGCTCCAAGTTTTTCTGGCATCCTTTGAAAGCTGTCACTTTCGTCTTTACAATGTATTCTCTACCGTTTTTGAACGCATAAGTTGTCACTAACGACGGACCAACTTCGTTCATACTTCAAATCGAGCATTACCGATGCGGCAATCAACGCCGGAGTGTGGGAAGGACGCTATCAAAAAGGATACATATCTTTTTATGAAATATCTGCCTGATACTATTTCGATACTTTGAACCAATGGCTAAAACGGCCATCTTGGGAGGCGAACGTGGTGCTGCCATCTATATCATGTCGCGGTAAATTAAAAAATTACACACTTACATTATATTTTGCATCTGTAAATCAGAAATAATTAAACTAGAAGCGTGTAAGTTTTAATAACCCCAAGATGTCTGTAGGACGTTTTAGAAGACAACTCCCCTTACGTCTTTTGCTTCAACCCCGCAGAACTAGGCGCCGTTTAGGTCCATGCTTTCAACCTAACTTTACCTATGCTTACTCGTTATCAAGTCGCTATTATTTGTTGGTTAGGTCTAACGTAGAGGTTTGATGCAATGGAAGTTTTTTAATAACAACAACGTGGCAGACAGATAACAAGCAAGGTTCCCGGTAATGAAATAGAAGAAACGACTTTTTGAAATTTCCCAGTGATTCAACATAACGACGCAAGCACGAATCGTTCGCGAAACATCAGCTTGGTTGGTTGCAGATAGGTTGATGCGTAGCTGTCAATGACATCACGGATGTGCTATTAGTCGAAGGATGAACCTGATTTATACTCCAACAAGTAGTTAAACCGCAAAAATGTGGTCCTTCTTTGCACGAGACCCTACCAAAGACTTTCCGTATGAAATCGGTGAACAAGTTCCCGGTTTGGATGACAAAAACATTTGGACACTGTACAGAGCGAAAAAAAAGGTATTATAACCTGACGCCGCGGTAAGACATTTAATTATTATCAGTAGACTCCGGATTTTTATATGAAATAATAAATTTGTGCATCGATTGCAAGGCACAGTAGTTATATATCAATTTATATTTTTAAAATAATATATTAATAATCTTAAAGTTTTTTAATCTGTACAGTAAAAGCTCCTTCACTGTCCGGGGTCGCCGGTTCGATTGCTGTCCAGTACCTACCCCCTCCACTGTCATCCTGTCCTTCTCTATGTTCGGCACTCTATTGAAAAATTCTATTAAAAAATAGTGTCTGGGTACGATCACTGTCCGTGCTAAACACGGTTATTGGACAGTAAAGGGGCACTGCATCTAGTCATTTTTGTTATAAACGCATAAAATCCCGAGTCTAATTATTACATTGCGGATCTTATACCACCTACAAGTGTTTCAACACAGCTAAACACTGGTTCCAGTAAATAAATTAACATGCTTTGTTCAATAGAGCGATTGTTTAACCCTTACGTAGCCAACCAAAATGTATAGATCATTTAAAACCTTTTATATTTAACACATTTCCACAAAATCGAAATTTTCCACACAGGGTTCGACAGGCGGCGAAGATGTTTCCGTGTTTGTCTTCGAGTCCAAAAATGGCAACGAGCATCTTCTAAGCTTAGCACGTGCAGCAGTGAAAAGATTAAAGACTCTTCGACATCCTAGTATACTCGCATATCTAGACAGCCTTGAGGTATAATCGTAGAATATAAGAATGCTATTCCACGTTTGATAGATGCGTTAATAGTTTCGTTTTATTCCAGACTGATAAAATGGTATATTTAGCGACCGAACGAGTGGAGCCTCTGTATAACCGTTTAACTAGAAAATCGGAAAATGACGAAGAATCGAAAAGAGAGTTGTATTTTTCTTGGGGAATATTTCAAATTACGGTATGTGTTCAGGTAGATAGAGCAGTTATCTGGACGTCGCAAAGTACAGAATTAATTTTGTTGACAGAGGGCATTAAACTTCTTAAACAATGACGGCAATTTGAGACATAATAATGTCAATTTATGGACAGTTTTTGTAAATGAGGAGAGCGGAGAATGGAAACTAGGAGGTGTTGAATATATGACAACGGTAGACGCCGTTTACAGTACCTTGCCACCAACGTTCCAAGCGTATTACCCTTCCGACGCTATAGAAAACGTAAAGCCAGCCACTAAATGGTAAAGATTGTTTATCCGGGCAATTTATTCCAAGTTTCAGTAGAACGAAATTATTTTTGTTTGTAGCTGTAACTTATTTAACATATAAAAAGCAAATGACAATGTAAATTCTCTTGTTTGGTAAATAATGAAAAATAGTTGTCTTCTTATCGAAAGTTACATTACAATACTAGCCTCTCTATATGTAAACGTTTAGGTTTATTGTTAACGCTATGAAACTGATGAATAAATAAACAAAACAGCTCGGTTGACGTGTGGGGACTCGGATGCCTGATCTGGGAGACATATAATGGTTCACTGAATACGAGTACACAACTTAAAAACACGGATAAAGTAAGAAATTAAAAAGACAACCGTTAATTTCAGCCTGGACCATACAGATATAAACGTAAACTTCGATTTTAGATTCCGAAACAATTGCAAATAGTGTATCGGGAATTGACTAGTAGCAAGGGAGAAGGAAGACCGAATCCTGCCGATGTGATAGCTCGTTGTCGCAGCAATGGAGGATTTTTTAAGAATAACCTTGTAGACGCGCTTCTATTTCTAGAAGAAATTCAAATGAAAGAGAGCGGAGAGAAGGGTCGTTTCTTTTCTCAGCTTGCTGCTCGGTTAGAATCGTTTCCGGACGGCGTTGGTAGATATAAAATTTTACCGCAGTTGTTGGCCGCCTTTGAGTTCGGCGATGCCGGAAGCGCTGTGTTGCCACCTCTTTTACAACTCGGTTGCCAGCTACCCGACGCAGAGTATCAGAAAAGAGTTGTACCATGCGTAGTAAAACTGTTCGCATCGAACGAGAGGGCAACGAGACTGAGATTGTTACAGCAATTGGACAGATTCGTCGATCATTTACAACCAGCAACTGTTAACGAAGCTATCTTTCCACAGGTTAGTGTCTTTTTATTACGAAAAGAATACAAGACACTAGAAACTCATTCCAGTGTTAATAATTACAGGTAGCCAGAGGTTTTCTAGATATGAACCCTGCGATTCGGGAACAAACGATCAAATCCGTTGTACATTTAGCACCGAAACTAGACTATAACAATCTTAACGTGGAAACGTTAAGATATTTCGCTAAACTTCAGTCGAAGGATGAACATGGCGGCATACGCACCAATACTACCGTGTGTTTAGGAAAAATTGCTCAACATCTTCATCCTCAAATTAGACAAAAGGTAACTGAAGTTTGATCGATGTGTCGCGAACCAATCTGATCGACACAGGATTACAGGTATTGATCGGCGCATTTATAAGAGGTACAAGAGACTCGTTTCCGCCGGCTAGAACCGCGGGCATTTTAGCATTGGCCGCGACTCAACAATACTTCTTGCTACAAGAAGTTGCGAATCGTATTTTACCAGCTTTGTGTCCGCTCACCACGGACGTGGACAAGGGGGTGAGAGATAACGCGTTTAGAACCATTCGAGGATTTCTGTCGAAGCTCGAAAGAGTATCGGAGGATCCTGGACTGCGGGAGTCTATGGGTACTTTATATGAGAATCTTGAAATATAATCCCAAATCAAATAGATCCATCCTCATACAATCGTTCGATACGAAAGATGCGAAAGATCAATTTGGTTTTATTATCCGGCTATTATCCGACATGAATGAAAGAATTGTATTTTAGAGGCGGACGTGAATACGGCAACACCTAGTCTCAGTAACGCGGCAGCCACGTGGGCAGGATGGGCTGTAACAGCAGTCACGGCGAAATTTTATCGCAGTCAATCGGACACGCCGAAATCATCGAATCCTCATAATACGTCGAGAATCTTATTAAATAAACCAGCGTCTCTGGGTATTTTATCATTCAAAATTTCTTAGCGCGGTGTACTCGATCTGTAGACATTACCATAACGCATAAATCAATTATAGAGCAAGCCAGCAGTTCCCAGAGCAGTGCTAGCACAACTGCCACAACAAGTAGCGCGACAAGTATAACGTCATTGGACCATGATCACGAACATGATTTACAAAATGCTGCGAATACTAATTCGGACTGCGACTGGGACTGTTCAGATGCCGACAACTGGGGCGACATGGAGCAACAACCTTCTACAATCTCCACGCTCGGCACACACAATTCTTCACCGTCATCGCATTCACCTAAAGCGAACGATCAGTGGACGAACCTCGAGGAGGAACCGGTTTGTCCTCTTTAGATACGCATTCTTTCCACTTTCGAAAGGAAATGAAACTCGAATGTTATTTTTAGGAGGAAGAAGCGGCGCAAGCTATAGAAGACAAGAATGAATCTTCCGAGGTAGTTTGGGAAGACTCGGAATTTCAACCTTTGGACGATTTTCAACCGCTAGAACAACCAGGTATAAATTGTACCGGCAAATTACAAATTTGATGTAGGCTTGCGATGATTTAATATAAATTCTTTACCGATGATAAGGAAACGCCGAGAACGCGCTTAGCGGAAATAATAAATTGGAAGAAGCTAGAAGGAAACGGGAAGAACGAAAACTAGCCAGACAAAGGCAAATGGAAGCGAAGAGAGCAGTGAAATTAAGAACCGGTCTCACTGCGAAGAGGATCTAATCGAAAAATGCCATAATTCTCGAACCGCGATTCAAGTAACATGGAGCAAGATTTGAATTAGGGACTTAAATACGATGAAAGTGAGACTAGTTTCTTTCTTATTAACGATTAACAATTCCGAATTGTTTTTGCAACGTTATTTATTGTAAGTTCTTGAAACGTATTATACATCCTTTCAATAAAATATAATCCCATATTATTTTTACAACCTGTTTCATTCGTCGTTCTTATACAAGAGAATATAAATATATTCGTTGGAAGCGATCGAAACAAGATTCAAAATTAATTCCAACATTTTATAAAAATAATAGAAGCTTGTTTCTTTGTTTTTTTTCTTTACATTAGTATATGCAAATCTTTCAAAGTTGCAACAACATTTCTCAAGATTTCGCTTATCGTCATAAATGAGATTGTTCGGCGGCTGTTTCGTTAGAGAATCTCAAGTTGAGACTGTTTGCGTTATTAGGCTCGCATTTGAAGTCTAGACTCTCGTAAAACGGTATCAGCTGATCTTTGCATTCCAACGATATTTTGTAACATCGCAAGTAACGTGCCAAACGCACTATTATTGTTACTATTAACTTCCCTAGGTGCTTACCTCGATATTTGTTATTCACCACTACGTCTTGCAGTGATCCCCTCTGTAACAGGTTTCAGTTATATAATAGTTACACAAAAGAAAATAATAAAAGAACACGTTACACGTACCAAACCACAGTTGTGAATAAACTTTAGCTCCACAACCAATGTCGCGCTTGCTACTACTTTTCCAGTGCTCAAATCTTCTACCACAACTATGTAATAGGTACCAGTACTTTTCATTGTATGAAAACGCTCTGTGCACATACAAACAACATTACAGTTGACTTAACATCAAGAATTGAATTCCAAGGTACTTACTTAGAAACTGTTCTTTGCTAATCATTCCAACTTCAGTTAATTGAGATAACAGTAGAAGGAAACCTGTTGATCCAACGAAATAAAATGACCAATCTCAATCGAACATTTTTCGTATTAATTAGACGATTGCATATGTTCGTGCCTGATTCTCATAGATGTTGCAAACTATACTGCACAGTGGAGTGTAAAAAAAGTGTCTACAACTAGAAAAAAAAACTGTGACTACATAATTGATTAACACTAAACCTACCACGAAGGGTCACTGACCCATTTTACATTTTTTGACTCCAACATACATTATGGTAAAAATCACACAAAATACAAATAAATTTAATCTTGTTATTTTTATACTACTATACACATCAGTCACTCTTGATGGTCGATAGGTCGTTAATAAAGCTGTACTATTTAAAGTTGAACCATTGAATTTGATTTTCAAATCGGCTACAAACTTATGCAATCATCTTACCCCTTACTTACCCCTGTCGTAATCACCAGATTTCAAAGGTCTAATTAAGAAACCTTCAATCTGGGAGAGTGGCAATCGCTCCAATATACTTGCATTGAATAATTCTGTGTCTGTATCGCCAACATTTGAGCCCTGGAAAAGAACTGGCAATATATCGTTTGTAAAACTGGTGTAACAAAAAAATTTGTAAATCCACAAGTGTCGCTAATTCGCTAACATATTGTCCTGATCCTGTCGAACACCATTCTCTTATCAGAAAAATCGGATTCGATTAACGTTTATACGAAATAAAAATTAAACATATACACAACCTGTATATTATTCATAGCAGTCGTAGACACAATTCCAGATTCGTACTTCAAAATTTATTTATATTCTCGTATCTTCCGCGCTCGTCCAGGATCTCGGTATATAGAGAATTCTCTCTGGTATCTTCGAGTGGTAAAAAACGAAACTTACACGTTACTGACGCGAGTTACCTGACGTTTTCACGGACGATAGACTAGTATTGTTGACATTGAAAATTCTATCCTTTCGTTATCAATGCAAACAAATAACAATACCTAACACTCCACGACTGAATTGAACTTCACCTTGCTTTTCTTATTCGTGCTCTTATCTATGAAACAAGGTTTCGTGGTGTAGATGCAGAGTACGTACACACAGAGAGGAAACGATGTTGCGAGTTCTGATTCATGTTAAAAATGATATATATATAGGTATATAGTAAGATTTTTGAAAGGAAAAAACGTGGAATCCATATGGAATCAGGGTAGTTTCACTCTAATAGGAGAACTGTTATGCAATATACACATGCAATTAAATAGGCACAGTCTTTAGAGAGCGTAGATAATAAGAATATTTTATGTTAAATAAAAAAAAAAAAAATTGTAGTTCGGAAGATCGCCGTTCGCGGCGCAACTGTTCGGCGGTTCGTTTGAAATTAAAATTTGAACTACGGGAAAACTATGCGCTCCTTTACACGAATTAATTCGCTCTTTTGAGGAGATCAGCACAGTCTAGCTACTATGAAATTTTCCTGATCGAAATGCGTTACCAGAACATTTTATTTACATTACTAAAAGCAGTTTCCAAGACATATAAATTATATTCTAATCATTTATAACAAGACTGTCGAGTTACTCCGCTAGACCTGGGCAAAACTGAAAGCTGCGCCGGAGCGGCGTGTGACTCAGTGTGAATTTGTCAGCAAAACAGCGACAGTTGCGGCAAAACTAGGAAGCTCCTTGGACAAGGATGGACCAATGGTGATCGATGGTGCCCATTACTAGTGTTATCACAAAAAAACTTTTTTTCCACGCGGAGATTGGTAACACTGATAAATACCCTAGAATAGGCGTTCCTAATCACATAAATACGTTACTGTTTTGGACGCGCATGCGCGAGAAATCTTACACGATACCTCACCAGGTGCCGGTGTGGCCAGAGCGACAGGAACAGACAGGAAAAAGAATATTGTCAACATCAACGGGGCAAACAAAAATTATATCTGTTCAATTTGAGGCTGGTTCAGCTGGTTTTATACAAGATGGATCAGCCAAAGAGATTGTTACGTTCGCGTCGAAACAGGAAGACTCCTGAGAAGGATCTCGTATTATTAACAGACCATCTGTCGCCTAGAAGTCGGAGAAGCGTTGTGTTGGTTAAAAGACTGAGTGCCAAGAAAGAAAAAGTTCCAATCTACAAACGCACGTTACCTGAACATTCTGCGCACAACAAAAGCGAAATTTACGAGTTCGATTTTGACATTAATGATTCGAAGGAGCGGTTGACGAAGAAGAAGAAACGGAAACTTGCTGCTAAGAAGGCTCTGGTAAACAAGAAGAAGAAGAAGATTACGTACAAGAAACAAGCTGTTGTGAAAGTTGTGAACAAAAAAGCAGAAGCAAATAATGTACCACTTGCAGTACCTGAAGGAAATGATGTCAAGTCTACCAGAGTTATAATGCAGGAAGACAATGTCGAGTCTAAAAATATTAATATTAAATCTACCGTAGTTACATCCGAAAACAATGTTAAGTGTACCGATGTTGCATCAAGTGAAACCGAGAGGAAGAATACTAACGAGCTTCTGCAAACTGGTAACTGTACGAAACCTATGAATGAAAATGAATTGCCAGCAAATGTAGAGGAGAATGTGCAGAATAATGTAGAATTAAGTGAAGAACCATTAGTGCAATCATCTTTACCAGAAACTACGAGCACAGAATTACTTACAGAAAATGTAACTAAGAAGCCAAAAGTTTCGATAAGATCGGTGCAAGTTATTAAGAACAAAGTGCTCACTATAGACAATTTACAAATATCTAAATCAGATGATTTTAGGCCTTTCAGACCTACAAACATTTTCAACAATAAGTTTCTGGTTCACCAAAGAAATGCATTGAGTAGTTCATTATTTGAAAAATCGTTATCGCCGATATCTAGAAAGTCTGAAAATATCGAACTGAGCAGCCCCTGGAGGAGCCCGCCAATACATACATTCTCCCAAGTGAGAAACGTATTTCAAAGTACACCGCAAAGTATAAAGCAAGAAGTTTCTAACAAACGGTCTTTGCGAATGATAACAAATGATTCTAAGAATTACGAGAATGCTATGAAAAGGAAAAGCAGTTTGCTGGAGAACAACGAGAATGCTATGAAAAGGAAAAGCAGTTTGCTGGAGAACAACGAGAACGTGAGTCCAGGATATATAAACACAAATCATTCGAGGAAGAAAAATCCTACAATATCAAGAAAGTTCGGTACAGTAATTACAAATATAGATCATTCTGTACAATCTAATTGGGGGGAAGAAATCAGTGGGAGGCCATCAATGGAGGTCGAGAATGCGCAATCGAGCATTCAATTAAGCAATAGGATTAATTCTAGTGTTAATAACTTTTCTGTACTTCATAGCACAGAAAATAGTGTACATAACGCCAGCAATGCCCATACACCTAAAAATAACTTTAAGATACAAACCAGCCAAATTCAAAGCCCATGTGACCAAAAGGAAAATTTGGATCCTCAACCTGGCCCATCTGGCATGCAAAAAGCCAAAGTTCTCGGCAAGCGGAGAGGCGTACTGCTGCAGACAAACTTGAACAATTTTTTGAATATCTCGGATATGCCAGAAAATACAGCGGTCCAAACTCCTCATGGAATTTTTAACGATATATCGTCAACGCCTATTGGTAAATCGGCAAAGAAGCCGATAATATTGAATTCAGAGTTAAAAAATGCATTTGGCTTTTGTGACAATGATTCCATGGACATATCTCCTGTTAAACAAAACGTTACAAACGACGAAAATAAGAAACCATTTGCGAGGATATCGATCAATCAAATAAAAAATCAATTTTTAAGTAAGAAACCAAAAATGAATATTGAACCCTTAATGAATACGACAAACGAGGTTGCAAAATTAAAGGAAGTACCTGCCAAACCGAAACAGAACGTTCTCGTCGATATCGCAAACTTTTCTGACACGTTCGATGTGCAGCTTGAAAACGACGAAACTCTAGGAACAAATACATCTGAAATTCCATTGTTCTATGATTTGGAGCCATCTCATTTTAACGAGGTATGCGATTCGATAATTCGTGTTAAATTTAAATAATTAATAACATTGATCTTACATAAATATTTTATTTTTTTGCAGCCTCCAAGATATTCCTACAAGCGGAAACGAAATGTAAAATTCAGCTTCTCCGACGAAGAGGCTACAGAAGAGGACCAGGAGCAAGAAGTTAAAACGAAACGAAAAAAGGTAGACAGAGCGAAGAAAGGACAACAACATAAAATGAGTAAATGGGCCGAAGATATTAATAAAGTTTTTAGCGAAATAGACCAGTTCGAGCTGGTAGTGGAGTAACAAAAGTCTAAGAAGAAAGTAAGTTTATATCTCAGTTATATTTTATATCGATAGCCTTTAATATTTTTAGACGTACGTAACTATATATTTTAGAGTAGTTATTTACATATGTGCATATAGTTTTTATATTAAAGTATAAACTTCTAAAGAATGTACGAATGAATATTTATTTTTATGTGCAAACAAGCTACGCCATATTACGCTCGCTTCGTTTTCTACGTGTTACGTACGTGTACTAAAGCTGTTAGTTACATTTTACTTTATATTTTATGATAGACAATATTAGTATATACTTTAGACTCTGTATATTTGCTAAGTACAATACTAAAAAAAAAGTTTAACTCGCATAATATATATGTATATATACATGCAGAACTTAAAGTACTAATATAGTGATATTAAAATGATAGGTAATTTTTAACGGTAGCTTTATACTTGTAATATATTTTAATATAAAACGATTATCACGCAATACAAAATGATCGTCTTTACTTTCTACATTGTACCTGGTCAGTTACCTGACGACGAGTTTCCATTTTTCGCCTATAGGTAGCAATACCGTCTGCATTTTCACTTTTTATTTAAAAAAGAATTCCATTTCACTTATAACTGCTTGTAACATATTGCTGTCCAATATGTACCGCCACATGTTTCCTATTGATATTCGAAAATTACCGAATATTCATATCCAACGGTATACATATTTGTCTCTGTTTAGTACGTGTGTGTACATATGATAATGCTACATATACATATGTGTATCGTATATGTGCATGCATATGCATGTGACTCTATGTAATCATATCGATTTCATGTACACAAGCTGTACGTTTATAGGTTTTACACAGACCGCCCGTGTCCTATACATATTTTCTCGTAAATCCCAATTATTGTGTCTAAGTTCCATATCATTTGTCGCTGTCCCGATGCAACATCTAAAACGAATCTGTAGGTAGACGGTTGCAGTAACGAATGTGCGGACAAGGTATATAACATTTCCACAACGGGTGTTAGTCAAATCGAAATACTTGTTTAGGTTACGGCACATGTTACGTATATGTTCCCAACGATTAAGCAAACCTTGTCATACATAGGATATCACATATCGCTCGTTAGCTAAAGTCATATTACCATTATCTTATTTTTCCCTTGTATATAGAAGCCATCGGCCGTAATCTAGGAAACATTATTTTGTTTATACATGTATATGTAAAACACACCACATTATCACGATATTGTTTCAACTTCCTGAATCGACCTGCACGATTATGCAGGCGAATTCAATCAAAACCTGTAATTGCAAAAAATACGGAAACGTGTGTTCGTGCCGTAGGTAATGTGTCACGCAAGAAACCGCGGCGTCGTAACACTTGCATTAACGTACTTAGCTATAATTCATTATCGTTCTTCAACTAACTGGTTGTTGACCTATTACAAGTTATACTACCGTGCGCGTGTACATTACATAAGAAACAAAATATACAGCCAGGTTTACAAAAAGTAATCTCGGTATTTTAAGATGAGAATAAAGAGCCCAATTTTTTCTTCAAGCAACAAACTTTAACGAATAAGATATTTTCCCTTTTGTTCGACGATAATCCTGCCAAAATGAGTAGATCGGAACGTTTGAATAAAAAGATTCGGTTTTATTTTACCTTGAGAAGCCGATATTACTTTCTTGTCAACTCCAATACTTTTAGAACAAACTCTGCGTTGATATTGCGATTTTCTGCTACCCCTGTCACAAGAATACTTCGAATAATCGCGTGTACGTCTATGAGAAAACAGATATAATCGAGATATTCGGGGAAATAAGCGTTTCTAACATTTCTGATTCTACAGTATGCATTCGATCGAATCGGGAATAAAAATTCGTGTCGTGCACGGGTCTTCTCGCGATTACGGTTTACGTAATCCGAGAATTACGTTACGAATCGCAGGACGATAGAAGGGATGGTTTTCTGTGTACAATGGAAAAGCAAGAACGGTGTATGCATTTCGTTTAGGTTTCGGAACTGTGACACGCGACTCTCGATGATTAGCTATGAAACGGCTGCCTCCGCGCTCCCGCTAGAATGTATTTACATCGAGAGAGCTCGACGGAAAGTAGGTTCGAAACGAAGATAGCGCTTGGAAGAGGAGGCGCATTTATGTATATGTAGAACCAATCCACCTCTGGAGAAGTATCTACCACGTAAATTGCCCCATGCAACACAATATCTTACGCATTTTCTTATCTGTTTCATTCATTATCGTCCTCCACGATTTTTTTCAAGGTCTCGTTCTTAAGCCTCGCCGTACGAATTGTTAAAAAAACATTCGAGCGTAACACTTGCGTGTTGTATAAACAAACACCGCTCCTAAACAGGATTGGCGAAAGTGAAAATTCCACTTTTATATATCCAACATTTGTGATATCGTTTTCACGTGAAATTTTCGATGTTATTGTCAACGTTACAACTTTGACCTTAATGCATACAACACTCTTCTTGTGTGTTACATCGAAATCTTCGGTTTACTAACACATCCGAACTCGCGCACGCTACAGATCCATATACGCTCGAGGTCTAATCATTAATTCTGATAGCAGCAATAAATTATAGATATTATGCGGTAGAACGTGTGTAACACAATGGTGTGTTACACCTATTCAAAGATGGAACAAGACTCGTACGTGACTAGCCCAACTATAAATACGTTCTCTATGTAGGAGACTCCTGTGCCACCTTCCTAGGACATTTTTTTAAAAATGTAACTTCTTCGTGCATGAATTGGTCGTCCCGTACGTATGCGAAACATATACAGTCATTGTGAAAAGTGTTTCGACGTGGAAGAAATTTTTGAAAATATCGCAATTCGTAGGAATTACACAAGAAAATAAAATTTTTTAAACCATCCGTTTCGTGGATCTGTGTTAGTTAGACGCGTGCTGTAAATTTTATCGAAATCTGTGGATTTTTAACAGAAATTTTTACCATTTTCAACCGCTCATAGCAACTGTGTATGTTAATCGATTTCGATGAAATTTTCAGTATGCGTATTACGGGCCCAATTATTTATTAAACAAATGCTTCTAATTCCTCGCGAAAAGTCAGGTCCTTTAGCACGCTTGTAAAGAAGTTGTCGTCTTTGTAAAAGTGTCCACACAAGCACTTTTCACACTGACTGTATAGGTGTCGTGTGTGACTTGTTTGCACGCACAAATATAGGACACGACACACGTATAAATATACATACGGAAATTGCAAGTGATAATTCGTAATAAATATTTGTTCAAAAAAATGATCATTCTCATTGAACAAGTATTGAACAAATTAAAAATTCTCACTAAAAATAACCGAAATAAATATTCCACGTTCTTGCGGTACGAATACCTACACCTGTTATCGAGTGAATTGATTGGAAAAGTGAATAGTGTTTTGCCAGAACGTGAACTGTGATATTCTATTTATCTCGAGGCATACACAGAATCGGATCGTATCCACGGTTGATTGATATTCGATTAGAATCAATATTTGCATAAAAGGGAAAACACAAAAGCAAAAAAGAAAGGGGGGATACCGTTCATCGGCCTGTGTACGCAAGCTCGGTGTTTTCAATTACGTAATAGAAACATATCAGTTATGATCGATATTTCTATTAAACAGCGGCGTCGGCAAATCGTTCGTATAATCATTCCCCGTCGTTTCAACTTTCAACAAAGCATAAAAGCTCATTATTCCGAATTGCTCGGCGGCATGTGTGCACGCGGGCACACGTGTGTGTGCCCGTGCACGTACACGATCGATAATACGTGCATCGAGCGAGCCAAGGAAATCCTTCGTAAGCATTCGGTTATTTTCCTGCCAAAAAACACGAGAAAGCCTGTTTGTTGTTTCACGTCGAGCCGAGATTGAAGTGTAACCACTAGACTGCGGATCTTTACGCGTTTATAGGAAAATGCAGTAGATGAAATTCAAAATTGTGTTGGAAAATTTTGAAAATTGTAGATGTCAATATATTTCTTGCAATCGACGCATACAATTTTTCTTTTGCATAAAGATCCGCAAGTTCTAGTTTATAGAGAAATCGAGTGTGTAGATGAAATTCAAAATTGTAGAAAAATTTTCAAGATTTACATGTCGGTATATTTACTATTTCTTGCAATCGACGCATACAATTTTTCTTTTGCATAAAGATCCGTAGTCTGGTAATATTTACGTAACCGATCCGCGGCCTTGCAAAATTTTTGTCGTAGGATTTTCCTATATATAGTTATCATTTTATCGTCTAGAAATGAAGCTTATGCAGAGAACGGCTGATACAATATCAAACTAATTGTGATCGAGCGGTGTACGTACAGTTTCTTCTTCTTTCCGTCGCTGTACATTTTCACGCTTGATACTTCGCTACCCATTGCTCCACCGTTCCTAATATCACCGTGTAACCGGCAGTAATGTTGTGTCGAGCACTCTCACAGATACTCGGAGTCCACTAGAACGGTGTAGAAACCTGTACACGATCGTAGAACGCTGTTTCTGACAGAGAACTTTTATGTGACGAATATACAACGACCACCGAGCTACCTGCTGGGATTTCTTCGTGATCAATACTCCAAAATTTCATTAAACTTTCCCCGACGATAATGTGTATACCCTCGGACGCAATACACTTATTCTATTTACATTATTCTACTATAAGCAAGCAAGTAAGAAAGATATATATATATATCTTCGCATTCATAACAATATATATGTATATTGTTCCCTCGGTAAACGTGAAAGGAAATCTCGCCTGGTGCCTATCCTATTGCAAATGCGAAATTGAGTGCATGTAATAAGGCATAATATAATTATATGTAACTGCGTTGCAAAGTAGGTCGACGCCGTATGGTCATGAATATGTGTCGCACCAAACACAGTGTTTCGGATTAACAAACAATTTAGCCGCATCACTTCGACTTCGCGGTACGTTACTTTACCTAATTTTCTGTTTCCGTGGTTTTCGTGAACTTTCACGTTCATCTGTTTCCTTTAATAAATTCTCAGCTTCTACCTCGAGCGAAGATATAAACAACGCTGGTCGTGGTTTGTCGACGTTCAACGTTAATACGCGACGACAACGTGCGAATCTTGTACGCGGTTGTTTGCAGTAAATATCAGATTATCGTCGACAGACCTTAATTAGAAAGTTCTAAACAACATTGAACGTATATACAGCGTCGGAAAAAAAGAATGCACATGTATGCTAACGGTAGAATACAATCTGCAACGACGCGGGCCCCTGTTTTGTATGTGTGTGTGTGTTCACACGAAACCAGCAGAAACGTTACTTCTAATTAAATACCAGTAGCTCCGCGGAAAGACAACCACTTTCTATTTACGATTTACAGGTCAGGTTTACCGGATTCGATCGAACGTAAATTGTCCGAACGAAAATAAGTTGGAAAAAAAACGAACGAGACAGAGTAAACGTAATAGGCTCGTCGATCGAGAACACGAGTATGTATAATGAAGTCGAACAAGTATTGTCTCGAGAACGACGTATAATGTACATCGCATCTCGACACTTTAGAATCGTGTACAAGTGTCGCGTTCACATACATAAATATATATATATATATGTACATACTGCAATCGTCGATACGACGAAATCTGATTATCAGATAGCGAGGATTCGATGCATTTATAGTGGACAAATTAAAAAGATTAAAGACATCGGATCTACTGATTTCAGCGAGCAACGTGTCCTGCAAATGAATGCGAACATTTTTTTATTTTCCATACTAATCGTTAGACAGCGGATTTGATACGTTTATGACAAAAAATCGGCACGCACAATAATAAAGCAGTGGACGAATTAAAAAGATTTCAAGACATCGGGTGCATCGATTTTAATTTGACAAGACAATTAAAAGAAGAAATTTCTATATGGCTCCTGTGTCTGTGCGATCGATGCGAACATTTTTTATATTGTATAAAGATCCGCAGTTTGCTGATTATCGATCACCGTCCATCAACTATATTTTACAGTTGAATCGTATCGATTAAGACGAGACGTTGCGTATCGAACTGAACGAAAATCTCAAGTGGTTCTCGGTGTATGGTAATATTGGTTATCGTTCCCTTCGTTCTCTCTCTCTCTCTTTTTACGCAATAAACGTTAAATTAACGGTGTAAGGGTGCAGCGTGTAGAGAGACGAGTCGCCATGGTCTCTGAGGGAGTCGAAGGCAGTCGAAGGATGAGTGAGGAACGATGGTAGGGGAAGGAGCATGTCGCGTCGGGAGACATGTTGTACGTTTTCCCCCACCATCTACCAACGAATCTTCCCCCACTTCTCTGAAACTGCACGTCGCGCTTCGCTATCGCACGGAATCACGGACAAATCAAACATGGCGATTCAGTCGCTATTTGCAGTAGAAGGCGTACGGTTTGTGGAACGGGAGTGGACGAATAACGGTGGCTCAGACAGTGTTTTTTAACGGTAATGTGCACTTGTATCACTGTAAACCGACGGATTTTAGTCAACGTCACGAACATGGATGATCAAAATGACACGACGCTCGAGGAGAAAGTGTCGGTCGGCGGCATCGACGGGGTACATGACGTGAAGGGCGTAAAAGCGGAGCCGACGCCTGCGGCGTCATCGTTGCCAGCCTCGAAACAAGGCTCGCACTCTACTGGCGAAAACATCAACGAGACCGCGTACTTCAACGGGCGAACTGTAAGATATATATGCTTACCTATTTGAAAAATATTTTCACGTTAACGACGCGATCTTTTTTTTAAATATTAAATCGTCCCGTGATTTTACGAATTCACCTTGCGCAAATTATTTGATCGGTTAGTCGACTTCGAAGTCGATCGCACAGGAAATAAATGGTCTCGAATCGCAGCCAATGGAGTGTACTTTTTTGAACCGATAGTTCGCGCGCACGATTCAACGGACTTTTTCGAAAAGGACTTGCAAAATGATGTATTCTTTTTTATGTGTTTCAGTGTCCCAAATCGATGATTAACAATACGGGAAAATTTGAGAGCGGGAGTGGTAGCGGAGATCAAGAAGGATATCAGCATGAGGATGGAAAAGATATTGCAGCTAAAAAGAGAAAGACTCGTAGAGGTAAACCTAAGTATAGAAAATTAAAGCCTTATTCGAAACAGCAATTGTATTATCAGCAACAGAGACGATATGGAACCAGAGGTCGATTAGAAAAAACGGGTAGACAGCCAACAGCGCCATATAATACTACTCAATTTCTTATGGATGATCATAGCGATCTTCCAGACCTCGATCAAAAGCTTTCGGAAGCTGCTTCAACAGACGCTCCTGCTACCTTTCAGAAGCCGTCGGCTCCATCTCGTACTAGAGACTCTAGTTTTAGCATAGATTCCGACGAGGATTACTTCTACTCGTCTCCGGAAGACGAGGAAGAATTTTTAACGAAAGAGTTCTCGACAGCATACGAAGATCTTCATGCCGAAAGGTTGAATACGTTCACTAAAACAGACTTGATTCAGGAATTCATGCAATTAGAGGCCAAAGTAGACTTACTGTCGAAACGATTGTGTGGCAAAAATTTCCATCAACCCGAAGAGAAAGACTTAGAGACACAGAGTAGTAGTACAGATTCGGAGTCTGCAAAGAAATTGAAACTCTGTCAGCAGCGAATCGACGATTTGATACAGGAAAACGAACAGCTAAAACGAGAAAATGAAGCGTTGAGAGCTCAAAGACATGGTAGTCCGGTTTCGAGTGTCGATAGCGAAAGTGACAGTGACAGTACAAGTAATGGAAATAAAAGCAGATGTGACTGCACTGTTTCCAGTTCGAGTTCTAGTTGTTCCTCAGAACACGCGGAACCGGGATTTAGATTAGAGAAGAAAAATTCGGCGGGTACCTTGTACGAGAGGTACCTATTTAATAAATGATCATATTTATGATATAGTTATGATTCCTCCCTGTAAATTACAAAGAGCTGTTTTTATATTAAAAGTCTATTTAATGTTCCAAAAAATTAATGTACAAGTCATGTTAAATATGTCATTCTTGTCCTGCATATTTCTTTGTTTAATCCTACCAATCTAACAAGACTGGTTCGAATCGATTCAGTAGCATTTCAGCAACAAGCTGTCCCTCTTCCTGATATTGATTACACAATCTTAGACTAACATCAATCGTGCTCTTTACTTCCCATATATATATATATATATATATATATATATATATATATGTGTATATATATATATCTTTTAAGACTGTTTCTTGTAAAAAGAAGATGCAAGAATACATAGAAGGATAGAATTTCTGTCTGCGCAGGCTCTATTATTACTTGCTTAATGAAATTTGCAATGGTTACACATTTGCATTATAACATTGTATAACGTTGCTTAATATTACTTTGTTTCATACTAATTACAAAGCGGTGGGATTATTTTCTCTTAGATATATTCCCATTCTTTCAAAACTGCCATTTAAGAGTATATAGAAATATATAAAATTTTTGTGTTTTGCAGACCATCAGCTAACGAATCATAAAATATTGATTACAATCGTACATGTGTATAGATTAATACTTAATACCATTCTAAATCGAAACTTTCTTACGCTATTTTCTACGGTTGAATGATTCGAATGAAAATACTTGAATGTAATTTTTGAAGAAGTATTCTTAGGTTGTAAGTGCATATCAGTCTATAGTTCAAGGCACAGAGATCTAAAGTACAAAATATAATATAGAAAGCCTTGTTTGGTTGTAAGCGTTTACATATCAGTCTGTAATTCTAGGCACAGAGATATCTAGTCTTCAATACTCTTTTCAGAAAATAATATGGTATCTTTAGGTCTTCTTCAGCCTTCTGTGTTAACTAGCCTGGTTTGTGTTAATGTATTTGTATATGTTTCCAGCCCGCATCTCTAAAATATTGGACAGACTTTTAACCATGCGCTCGATTGTTTATCATTTTTCTCTGTTGCATAGCTTGAATACATCTTTGTTTTACACCGTCCTGCAAGAACTCTTCGTTCTCCATTCCAGTTGTCCTACTACTTTTATTTGTGAAGCAGCTCTTTTAAATTTTATTGGTAGCTTCATCGTTAGATACTCTTCTAACATCTCTGGCAGTGTTATGAAATTTCTACTATGCTTCTATCTTCTATTATAGTTTCAAACATTATTCTATTCTTTCTCTCGTCGAGTTTGTCTCTGATATCGTCTTTCAATCCTTACCACTTTAAACATATGTATATGTTTAGTAGGTGTGTAAATAAGTTCAGTGCCTTGTTTCAGCGATGTTTAGCTTTTGAAAATCCTTCGAAACCCACCAAATCGTATTGCCGTTGACTTGAAAGGTCTCCAGGGTGGTCTTTGCCCACGATTTTCGTCGTTTCGTCATACTCAGTTTTCATCGCTTGCTATAATTTTGTATGATCAACGTTCTCCGAAAGCAAACACGTCGTTGCATCAACTTCGCGGCTTTTGTTTTCTTCATTCGCTTCATGAGAGACGCAAATGCGATGCTTATCGCACGCCATCGTGTTTGCAACTGTTTCTGCTTTGGTTGATGGTGCTGCCACGAGCACAGGGGTTTTTTACCCTGAATTTTGACACTTTAAAATACCACCGAGGGCGGAGAAAAATTCAAATTCAAACCGAAATTATAGAGCATCGAATAAAAAGGCTGTCGGGCTAATTTGCACACCTCGTTAATTTAACCGTGTGTAAGACCACAATATAATTGATACGTACTATTATGTTATAGTTTATTTAGTTATCACGATAAAAACATTAAATATTTTTGGTTATTTATTATGTGGATATGTTATTGGTTAAATACTTTATTCGTACAAGAGTGATGCCTGATATCACTATAAATTCTTTCCAGCTGAGATAAAATTATGTTTCTAGCTCGTTATTATTTGCATAAATGTATTACCGACCTTGTGTGCGTGTGCAGCTAGAATTTATGAGAATTATATAATTTATGTTATAAGGTATTAAATATTATTGTACAATTGTATAGATTTATAATGTAAGATTAGGTCTTAGTTGATGGTCTGAATGTACAATGTATCAAAGTATTTCACAGTTTAAATTTTTAATAAATTTCAAGGTTTTCTTTCTTCTATTACGATTATTTTTTCCTTAAACGTTGTGCAAACTGAACGGAGTGCATTCAACAAATTTCCTACTACTGAAAATTTCCTACTTCTTTCCAAGTACTGAAAAGGCATAATTCTTTAAAAGTGATAAAAACGTCTTTAAACATTGTGAATTTCATGAAACATTCAATTTTCTACTTCTCAATTTATTTGCGAATCGTTCACAATAAATATCTGCCTCACTTTAGTTCGTTGCAATTCAGGTATAACATTTTGATTTTGCATAAAGATTCGCTGTCTGTTCATAAGAAACTTCAAATTTTAGTCAGTGTCGCGGGATTTTGTGTAGTGGCGCCCCCTTGAACGATTCTTCCAACTGTTGCTGAACACCGTGTATAATATTCGCAAGCGCTATAAATAATGGTGGCCGTTGTGTGAACTAAGGTTAGATCCGTGCAGAACGTTGCCAACTTCGTGGCGCGTCAAAGTGGAAAGCACGCAAGGCCAGAGAGCGTTTTGTCTTGTGTATTGATCTGCCCCGTAAATTGTTAACAAATATAGAAAAGTTGTTGTCGGATAAAATAGTATGAAAGCAATGTCTCATCATTATGTTGTGACGGCACACAAGCCTACGGCTGTCACCGCTTGTGTGACAGGTGAGTAACGAAGCAGTTTCTCGGCGAAGTACCGAGCGGAATATACGATAATAAACCATTATCTTATTTTTACCAATCAAGGTAATTTCACGTCGCCCACGGATTTGAATCTGATCCTGGCAAAGAATGTTCGATTAGAAATCTACCTGGTCACGCCGGAAGGTTTGAGGCCGTTGAAAGATGTTGGAATTTATGGGAAGATCGCAGTCATCAAATTTTTTAGACCGCCGGTAAGGTTATATCAGCACTGTTAAGTCTCGTCTATAACTCGAAATTCTTAACTTTCCTTCGTGTTTATTAAAATTTAATCTTCTGCTAGTTGATTGTCGTTATCGAATCTTACCGCGCAGCACTGCCAGCGAAGCTGTACAAAGTAATACGTAAATTAATTACATTGTTTCCACAGCATGAGAAAAAAGATCTATTGTTTTTGTTGACCACCCGCTACAACGCTATGATCTTGGAATGTGTCGGCGAAGGAGAAGACATAGAAATTATAACAAAGGCACATGGGAACGTGGCAGACCGTATTGGTAAAGCCTCGGAAACAGGTATTAAAGCTGTGATCGATCCTAAAGCACGTGTGATCGGTCTTCGATTATACGACGGTCTTTTCAAGATCATTCCGCTCGACAAGGATAATCCGGAATTGAAAGCGTCGTCTATACGTATGGACGAGCAACAAGTACAAGACGTGAATTTCCTTCATGGATGCGCCAATCCAACATTAATCTTAATCCATCAAGATATTAACGGCAGACACGTTAAAACACACGAGATCTCCTTGAGAGATAAAGAATTTGTAAAGACACCATGGCGGCAAGACAATGTGGAGCGCGAAGCTATGATGGTTATTCCGGTTCCTTCACCGATTTGCGGTGCGATTATAATAGGTCAAGAGAGTATATTGTACCATGACGGTACCACGTATGTAGCTGTTGTACCGCCGATCATAAAACACAGTACGATTACGTGTTACGCTAAAGTTGATAATCAAGGACTGAGGTATTTATTGGGCGATATGGCTGGGCATTTGTTTATGTTATTCTTGGAGCAAGAAAAGAAACCAGATGGAACTCAAGTGGTGAAAGATTTGAAGGTCGAGCTTCTAGGGGAGATTAGTATACCGGAGTGTATCACGTATTTGGACAACGGTGTGATATTCGTCGGTAGTCGTCTCGGTGATTCACAGTTGATCAAGTTGATCACGAAAGCGGATGAGAACGGTTCTTACTGCGTGCCGATGGAGACGTTCATTAATTTAGCACCGATAGTCGACATGGCTGTGGTTGATCTCGAGAGACAAGGTCAAGGACAGATGGTTACATGCTCGGGAGCATTTAAAGAGGGTTCCCTTAGGATTATTAGAAACGGAATAGGTATCGAAGAGCACGCGAGCATAGATTTACCAGGCATCAAGGGTATGTGGGCACTGAAAGTTGGCGGCGGAAATTTTGACAATACTTTAGTCTTATCTTTTGTTGGGCAAACTAGAATCTTGACATTAAACGGCGAAGAAGTCGAGGAAACGGATATCGCAGGGTTCGTTGCCGACGAGCAGACGTTTCATACAGGAAACGTTACGAACGATCTGTTCATTCAAATAACACCGAAGTCTGCCCGATTGATTTCGCACGAAACGAAAACCATCGTTTCCGAATGGGAACCGGAGAACAAAAGAACGATTAGCGTGGTCGCTTGCAACGGAACGCAAGTGCTATGCGCGACCGGTAATGACTTGTTTTATATGGAAATTGCAGATGGACAGATTGTACTGAAAGGGTTCGCTACATTGCAGTACGAGGTGGCGTGCTTAGATATATCCCCATTGGACGGCAATACCGACGCGAAGATCGCCGCGGTAGGATTATGGACGGACATTTCCGTTCGCGTACTAACCTTGCCCGCTCTAAAAGAGATCAATAAAGAATTACTCGGAGGTGAAATCATACCGAGATCTATTCTAATGACCTGTTTCGAAGGTAACACGTATCTGCTTTGCGCGCTCGGAGACGGTAGTATGTATTACTTCACTTTACACAAACAGAACGGTATACTTTCCGACAAGAAGAAAGTCACCCTGGGCACACAGCCGACAGTTCTCCGAACTTTCCGATCGCTCTCGACCACCAATGTATTTGCATGTTCGGACAGACCGACCGTAATTTATTCGTCGAATCATAAGCTTGTATTTAGTAATGTTAACTTAAAAGAAGTAAATCACATGTGTTCTTTAAACGCAGAATCATATCCAGACAGTTTAGCTTTAGCGACTGACAGTACCGTGACAATAGGAACGATCGACGAGATACAGAAATTACACATCCGAACGGTTCCGCTTGGCGAATCACCAAGACGTATCGCTTATCAAGAAAGCTCCCAGACGTTCGGCGTGATCACGATGAGAGTCGATGTGCAAGACAACATCGGCCTGTGCATCGTAAGACCCTCCGCATCCACTCAAGCAGCTTCGACGTCCGCGGAAACGACTTCCAGCAGCAGTTTAATCGCGTCGCATATTAAACCTACGGGTTACACGTCTGGTGAAATCGGACAGGAAATGGAAGTACATAATTTGCTTATCATAGATCAGCATACCTTCGAAATTTTACACGGTCACATGTTGATGCCCACCGAGTACGCGTTGTCGTTGATATCGACGAAATTGGGCGAAGATCCAACGTCTTACTATGTAGTCGGAACCGCGCTGATCAATCCGGACGAAACCGAGCCCAAAATGGGCAGAATACTTTTGTACCATTGGAACGACGGGAAACTTATACAAGTCGCTGAGAAAGAAATCAAAGGTTCCTGTTACTCTTTGGTCGAGTTCAATGGGAAACTTCTAGCCAGTATTAACAGCACCGTTCGTCTGTTCGAGTGGACAACGGAGAAAGAGCTCAGGCTGGAATGCAGCCATTTTAATAATATCATTGCGCTCTATCTGAAAACGAAAGGGGACTTTGTTTTGGTCGGTGATCTAATGAGGTCCTTCACGTTACTGCAGTATAAGACTATGGAAGGCAGCTTTGAAGAGATAGCGAGGGATTATAATCCAAACTGGATGACAGCTATCGAAATTTTAGACGATGACACTTTCCTAGGAGCTGAGAATTGTTTTAATCTGTTCGTTTGCCAAAAGGATAGGTAAATATTCAAATACGCGTACAGTAAACTTAGTATTTTACACTGACTAAATGAAATAAATTGGTTTTCTTAGCGCCGCGACTTCGGAAGACGAAAGACAACAAATGCAGGAGGTCGGGCAATTCCACTTGGGCGATATGGTCAATGTTTTCCGACACGGATCGCTGGTGATGCAGAATTTGGGAGAATCGAGCACACCCACACAGGGTTGTGTCCTGTTCGGAACTGTTAGCGGAGCGATTGGTTTAGTCACGCAAATCCCGTTCACATTTTATGAATTCCTGCGAAATATCGAGGACAGATTAACCAGCGTGATCAAGAGCGTCGGTAAAATAGAACACAACTTTTGGAGAAGTTTCAATACCGAGTTGAAGATCGAACAATGCGAAGGTTTCATAGACGGAGATCTAATTGAAAGCTTTCTCGATTTGAGTCCGGATAAAATGGCAGAAGTTGCAATTGGTCTTTTGGTAGATAACGTCTCTTTTTTTATTTTTATATATATATACACTACCGGTCAAAAGTTTGGAAGGAAAAACCATATTTTTCGATTATTTGATTCAGCAAGCTATTCCAAACTGTCGGCCGGTAGTGTATGTGTACATGTACATTGTTCCGTATGATTGACTGAATTTTTTCACCTTTACAGATCGACGACGGTAACGGTATGAAAAAAGAAGCGTCGGTAGACGACCTTGTAAAAATAGTAGAAGATCTGACAAGAATACATTAAAACAATTTATATCTCTCCGATTTGTATAGTTTATTATATTTTGAGAAGTTTATAGATAACTAGGTTGATAAGGAAGCTCGTAATTATTTGAGAGACGAATGAAGAAAGAAAAAAGTACATACTATTACCTATTTATCACTGATAGTACAAGAAAGCGACAAAAAAGGTGCGTTTCCTCGTTTCTTTTTCAGTGAAAAACGATTCTTTTATTCGCGCACACCTGCGCCTTGTACTTTAATTCGTATTGCATAGCAATGACGACTTGCTTCAGTTAACTTCAATATGCGACCGCGGAAGTTGTTTCGGAAAAGTTTGTGAACATATATTAAGAATGAATACTTTATACAAATTTACAATCTAGTTCTTCTACAAGTATTTCCAGATTCATATGGATGTAATGTATTTTTTATGGTACTGAATAATAATCGCGTAATAGTACTTACTTGAAATAAATTGAAAAAGAAATCTTCTTAGATGCTAACATATAATTGTTTTTCCTCGTTTGAGGAGCGCCGCGAGACCGCGTTCGAGGTTTGTACATCCAAGTCGTGAAGTGACAATTCCTTTTTGTTGCGAAACAAACTCGACGATTCGATAGACAAGATTGATAAACGAGTCATTTAAGGACGGTATTAGTTTAAAGAAAAAGAGGAAAATATATCCGTAGAACGTTTGTATGTTTGTAAGATTGTGTGTAAGGAATACATTATAATATATCAAAGGATACTGATATAATTTTCGTGGGAATTTTACTTGTTCGCGTTAATCGCCGCCTTCAGCGTGGCCGGATCGAACAACCAGTTTCTTAATTCTTCTACACCTTGACCAGTCATACCGCTGGTTTCGAATATGGTGAGCTCCTGTGTCACTTCTTTCTGCAAGCGTGAAAACTGAAGCATTAACAAAGCTTCGTTGCGCATCTGACGATAAGAGAGATCCATTTTGTTGAGAGTCAACGCGATTTTTATATTTCGCAGTCTGGGCTCGACTAACAGAGAATAAAACAGCACTCCTGCCGCACTTATTTGACAAAGATTACTCGTGTCCACCACATAAATGATTTTTCGTATCTAAAAATTGATAAACTTCGTTCTCATGAAATTTTCTTTTGTTCTTTGTTTTCAATTAACATTTACCTTGTCGAAATAATACTTCCATATCGGAGCCATAGCACCACCGATTTCTTTTACGATTATATCAAACTCTCCAGTGCTGTTTTTTATTGTGAAAAGATTTATGCCATTGGTGTTAACAGTCTGCGTTGCATCGTCCATTTCGTCGCCTTGCAAGCGTTTCATTAGAAAGGTTTTGCCAGATTTGGCAGGGCCGATGCATAAACACATAATGCAATGTTTATTACGTTCAAAAATACTTTATATTCTTAAACATTTGTTCGACACTTTCATTATACACCGACTATATACTTTAATCTGCACGCATATATATAAGGCTTATTGATTTAACAGATATGTTTCTCTGAGCAACATGCACACGATTTTGTCCGATCTATTTCGTTTGAAATGGAACCGATAAAAAGATCTATAAATTTTCATTGAAAACAAAGAAAAGAAAACATCAGAAGGTTCTAGTAAATTATTTAATAAAAAAAAAGAAAAACAAAGGTCGTAACAATTTACGGTATAGGTTCTTTATAAAACTTTTCGTAACACTTTCATACAATTTAATATACAAAATTGAAAAATCATGTACATCGCTATCACTAGTTTACATTGAAAATACCTTTTTCTAAGAATAAATGCTTTAAACTTTTGTCACAAATGTGGGAACAATGTTTTATTGTTACACGTAACAAATATAGTAGATACACAATGAATTTATAAAGGGGCGTGCAGTGGTCGCGGGTTCAATTCATCAAAAAACACCGCCGGCACCCTCTGGAAATATTCCATGTGCTATTTAAATACTGTGGTGGTGCCCAAGGTGGTCCGGAGCCTACCATAAAAACAGTAGGTCCCGCTGAAATTGGCTGAAATAGGCTGCAATTAGGCGATAGGTGAGAAGTGGAAAGAGGAAGGGAGATTGGTATATGAACTGAAACCCTGCGGGGACCAAAAGTATCTATCATACACAATGAACTTATACAAACTGCAACGTAGTGTGATCATTGGTTCGAATGTAAATGATTGTATAATTTTATAAGTACAATGTGTATTTGGATGCAATGGTACATGTTAGAAGTGAACCAGCCAGGAAAATATTGAATCATTCTCGCACCTCTCATCCCTTTACATCTGATATATTTTCTTGAAACCTTTCTCGCAACTTAATAAAAAATGTAGACCGTTAGTTATCCGAACATAAGCATCGCAATCATCTTACAACATCGGTAGTGTAGGATCTCAGGAAAAATAATAAGGGGAACCGCTGCCTCGGGAATCGAACCCAGGCCTCACTGCATGGTGGTAGCCGATCGACAAACGCGCTCACCCACGAAACCATAATTCTTCCCGATCTTCTACTGTATATTCGTTCTGGGGGTCTTGATCCTACAGTAGAAACGCACCTTCCTTTTTCTTTAAACTAACAAAATCAAGGTGAAAACGAATAATGAACAATTGCGAAGTAATTCTCCATTAAGAAACGCTTATAAATTTCGAACAATGCAGAAGTAGAAATAATTTATTTAAATACTTCGAAGCAACAAATATAAATATGATGTACAAAAACGAACAATCAACAAATACGAAGTTACAATGGGTTGTAATAAGAAAGCAATGAAAGGAAACCGTGAGATTTATGAACTCGTTAAAATCTCCAGTTGGAAACAAAAATTATCTCGAAGAAATCAAGAATCATATATTATTCGCGTGATAAAAGAAAATGTTTTTATATTAGTTGGCAATTGATCGTTCTTAATCCTTTACACTCATCGAAGCAAACCATGGAAATTGAGCCACTTGCGAGTTTGCTATAAATAAACAGTTAATAACCTACTACTGACAAATATCTTCACATTCTTCGCTAAACTTAGAATATATAAATAGTATTACAACAACATATTAGTTTCACAGTCTGACATGTATGCAAGTACAGAGGAGAGAATAAGTGCAAAGGTTCAAGAGTTGTTTGTTCATCTTTACGACGATGGGTGCACATTTTTGTCTGAAGTTGCGCTTACGTTGTTCGTATGTTTTCTTCTTTTTTTCGATTTCTTTTTATTAAAAACAGTTTCAACTGAAAAATATTTTTCAACACGCACAAGGCACAGGAGGTTTGCCCTCGGTAGCGCGAGTCGATAAAATGGAATAAAGACCTCTCTACCATTTTTTTTTTTATTTTCTACAGACAAGAATCTAGCATGATCCTTGAGTGTACTGTAAATATCATAATCTTTCCGCAATACCAATAATTTAATTTACCTATTTCTCTGTACAAATGTATTTATACTGTATATGTGCATTTTTCTTTTCCTCGTAAATAAGAATCTATGTATATATGCGTATCTATACGCATGCCTGTTTTTCGTATAATATACGCATATACATATAATATTTAATATATTTATATATATTACAAATCATGTCCTCTGAATTCTGTACAGTCGTTAGATAGAAGTTCAATTGCAGTTATGTACTCCGTAAGGTAATCAATAATCTTTCTTAGGAGCACGACTAGACTAGGATATAATCAGTTCAAGCCTGGTTCTCCAATGTTTCGACTCTAAACTTTATAGTAAAGCTCGTACTTGACGTGACATTTGCCATGACTGCAAACGTTTATCTTTGCTACCAGCTATAATCTGGAACACATTCATGATCTATTAAACAAAGCGTGGTTTCGACAAACAAATAAGCAAAAAATATATATAGACGCAATAGTTATTTCAATACCTTATTGTCTATGACTTCCATACTTAAAAGCATGTTTCCAGGTCCAGGTATGCTGCATACGAGTCGATGATCCTGCAAGCAAAACATTCAAACAATAAACCTAGTGTTACTACATTCTTATTATGAATGCATAAAATCAGCAGTCTAATCGTAACTATTACCTCTTTAAGGGGGCAGTCTCGTGTAAACAAGCAAAAAGCTGATTTTCCATTGCAATGTTTTGGGCATAAAACTTTCAAAATATTATGCGTAACGAAAACGTGATTTTCTACACGAGACAGCCACCTTAAATCGATTCTAAACAAGAAACTGACCTTTGTGTCAAATATATAAATATTTCCATCGTAACATCCGGCAAATAATAGTTGTTTATACAGTCGCATACATACTATTCCTACTCCAGCATCGTAATGCGTAATTTGCTCGCCGTTCTGCAACACATAAGCATCAATGAAGAATTACTGTTTACACTGCGAGGTCGTATAAAAATAATTCGATGATGTTTTCATTACAAACCGTGAAATCAAAGACAAGTATGGACGTGGTACTGGTGCCACAATAAATTAGATTATGATCACGCATCAAACTGTACACCGTGTGACTTTTCTGACCACAAATAGTGCGAAGAAATAGGCCGTTCTGTGCATCACGTATCGTTATCGGTTGACTACGAGATGCTACAATAAGAACTCTTCGTGGACCCTCGTTGGTTGCTTTTAAAGCTAATACAGAATTATCCGAGAATTGTATGCTATTTCCTTTAATAACACCTGACTGAAATAGTAATAATATATTCTTTTATAACGTGCCGATCGCATGCTTCCACTGTAATTGACGGTACACGCTTTAAATCAGAATAACACTTTTATAAACGGACCAAATGACTTCAGTTTTCTTGTCTCGAACTAGTATACTAAACGCGGTTATTCCGAAATTTTCTGTAAGGATATTCGCATATCAGCTTGAACATGTGTCAACAAACCTTTATGTGATAACGAGACACGTGGCCGGATTTAGTACCTATGAAAATTATCCCCCACGCCTCGTCCATGCATTGTATCGGACTACCAATGTCCGCAGTATCTCTCAATTGAACTCCAGTCTAATAAAATTTAATTTGTGATATATAATATCAACACGCGATATGAGATATCTGATAACTAGACTGCGGATTTTATGGATTTATCAGAAAAATATAATGGCTGCGTTCAGCTTATTCAAGATTATTGAAAGAAAGAAGCATTTTTTTTCTACTTGGTTCCTGTTTCGTTGAAAATTTTGATATTGCACAAACATCCGCAGTCCACTGATTAACACGTAGATGGTACTTACCGTTATATTGTAACATCTCAAAGTTCCATCCAACGAACCGGAGAATATCCACTCTTTGTTAACGTCCGTACTATTCGGATTATACACGTACAAACAAGTCACAGCTGCTTTATGGCCTTTATAGATATTTAATATTCCATTCGAAGCTTGGCTGTATCTATATATTCTGCCGTCTTCGCTCGCAGCTAGAAACGAATTCTCGAATACCTAAAAGACATTTAGTATCTATAATTAATCTATAGCGAAACATCGAAAACACCACCGATGTACAAAATTATCGTTTTTCGGGTATTCAAGTTGTGTGAATGCGGTGTCAACGAACGGAACAACAACAATAAAAAGAAAAGAATAAAAACAATAAAAAGCTGCACTGAGGAATCCGGAGACACTTGTAAATTGAAGCCGAGGTGAAGGAGAATAATAAGTGAGAAGCTTTGAAACTATAGAAACTTTGGTGGTTTTATTGATACTACTCCTCTGTATTTTGTACACTTGCAGTAAACGAAAAAATAAGATAGAAAACGATTCCACATGTAACATAAAACTGACAGTAAAAAACAAAAAACAAAAAAACATACTATCATTAAGCGCAAGGCTATCTAGTGGCACTTTACATTTTGCTAATATAATGTTCATACTTGACGTTAAAAAAAATAACCTTGTTATAGACAATAAGTCTTTTTCACATGAAAATACGTATACGTGTTATACACCGACATCTTAACAAAATTCGTTTCAACGAAAGAAAATAACAAAAAAAAAAGAAATAGCTCAAGAACAGTCATGCACTGTATTAAAGTTTCTTTCTTTCGCTGCGACGCAGTCGGCTATTTACCTTAATATCTAAAATAGGACCTTTGTGGACCGTATATTGCGTCCTAGGTATCTCCTTATCATCCTTTGTGTCTATCACAGTCAACAATGACCCGGAATCATGCTGATTCTTGGTAACTATCATCGCCTCCTCTACAATTTCGATGTCCGGCTTGTCGCGATTCTCCTGAGAAATATCCGTAAGGACCCGCTCCTTCGGTGCGACCTCAACATTAGGAACATCGGCTAAGCTCATCGTAGTGACCTCCTCGTCGCTCGCAACGAGATTCGCTTTCACGAATTTCGGTCCTCGACCCGCTTTGTCCAGGCTGACCAAATGATCGATACATCTCGTCGCGTCGTCCGTCTTTCTGATCAACTTCGCACCCTGTTTCGAGTCCTTGGAAATCAACTCCGGAATCGAGCAGGGTTGGTCCAAGTATTCAGGGCCAGATTGCGCGACCAAATTGATCGTCGAAATGCCGTACCTCCGCAGCACATTGGGATCGACGTCCGGCTTCAGGATCGTATGCTTGCTATCCACCAATCTGACCTTGCAGTTCATCATCTCTGGCATCGTGTGCTTACATCGTTTATTATCTTTGAAATCCTCATTCGTGGGCGACGTAGAGCACGATAAAACCTCAAGTTCCGATTGCATGCTGCGTTTCCTGTTCACATTGGTTTTCTGACAACGACTCCTCTTGCCGTTCGACGATATGCTCTCAGTGTCGTCGTCGTACGAAGACGACGCGGGCGAAACGCTTGGGAATTGCGTGTGAATGTTCTTCTCCAGAGATTCTTGCTCCGAGGATTGTATCCCATCAAAATCCAGCTTTATCCGTTTCGCCACCTCTTCCGTGTACCGCGAACTCCTCCTCAGAGGGGTTCTGCTGCTTCCTCTCTTGCGTTTAGGCTTTCTGCTCGACGCTTCGTCGCTCTTAGACGCCTCCGCAGTATCCACGAAAACAGGGACGGGCGTTCTATTGCGGTTGTTGTTCTCCTCGCTGGAGGATTTGTTCGACCGTTCCGATTCTCTTCTTTTCTTCAACGCTTTGTGATCCTTCAAGCTTATAAAGTGGTCGCTCGATCCCTCGGGATCATCGACCCCGTACTCCTTCTCGCATCGAGCTTCCTGATTCGCCGAAGAGTCCTTAGACGATTCCTCGTTCGCGTGTTCTGCTTCATAGCTGAAATTCTTATTCGGATAATGCGCAACGTTCCGAGTCATAAAAATGCCATCACTAGCCTCAGTTGTGTCGTCTTCGTTCCTATAGGATGGGTCAGGTATCGCGATCGTTACTTCGGGATTCACAGACATCGTTTTATCGATGTGAACGGCCTCCTCTTTACCATTTCTCTCTGCGTTTGTCTCCTCCATGTTCTCGGTATTTACATTAGCTTCCGAAGTATTTAAAATAGCTCGATTAACATCTACATCGTTAGCACCAGGCTTTACCGAAGCGATATGACTAATTTCTATATTCTCCGCGGTTTTCTGTACAGGCTCCATGTCCCTCTCGATGCTCGTCGGTGTCTTTCGTGTTTCTGTGTCGGTGAAATTTCTGTCAGCTGGTTCCTGGCTATTTGGTAGAATCTTATTTAGCGACGGCGTTAACTGTTCATTGTTATACACGTCGGGCTTGTCGTCGGAACAAGTTTTAGAGTGTTGAGTGCAAGTGTCTTCGATACTAGTTAAAGGGACAGAGACTACTATTATCTCTTTCGTCTCTTCAGCCAACAGCTTCGGCTCCGGGCTTCCCTTCCGAACGCTAGCTTGTGCTTGTTCTTTGCTCGTTGACGTATCATCCGCATCAGGTACATTAATCTGACTATTTTTACTCAGCTGTTCCTCCGGTGTTCCCGTGTAAAGATCTTCCAATCTGTTCTCGGCTACAGCGTTTATCACCTCGACCACGTTTTTCCAAACTCGGTCGTCGTCGCTTCCCTTCTCCTCTTCCTGATCAACGCAATACAGTTTCTTCTTCGAGTGATGCTTGTTAGTGTACAATTTAGTCAACGGTAGCTCCTCCTCTTCAGGGGTCAATGGACCCTGCGACAATCCTCGCGTGTCTTTTTTCTTCTTTCTCTTACGCGTTACAGATTTTGTTCGCCGCGTCTTCGCGATCTCTTTTTTGTAAGTCTCCTCCAGAAGCGCGAGGCCAGTGGTAGGCTTTCTTTGGTCGTCGCTCGCTACCTGAAGAAGCGAGTCCCAGGTGCTGTCATCCGAGTATATGGACGATCTTTCCGGCGTTCTATTCTCTTGCATTTTTAGAATAGAACAGTTTGCCAACAGCTTGTCATCAGCCTGTTCCGTCGATTTCGCCTTATCAAACTCGACAACGGCATCTCGAGATGATTCTGTTTGCTCGACAGCTCTCTCGCTTTCCTCGACGTCGGGTTTACAAAATTTATCGACGCCCAAAGTTTTGGACGCTTCGTCGCAATCTTCTCGAGGTTTGACTTCGCTCGAACCGACCTTCTTCAATATCGGTTTTATCGCGTTGCTGGTCTGCTTGTCTTCGACGTTGCCCATGACGTGCGGTGTATCTTTAATGCATTCAGGCTTGTTGTCCCATTTCACCGCTCTCTCAGACCCTTTTTGTTTCCTTCTTCTCTTCGAAGGCAAAGATTTAACGTCCCCAGCGTGGTGCACAGTTTCTTCGTTCTCTGAGCTATAGGTGCTAACGTTGTTGGCCTTCCTCTCCGAATGTTGCTCGCATCTCGATGTTCTCGACTTACCAAGCTGAACAGAACTCGCCTTGTTGTCTTTCAACAGCACAGTTTCCACAGTCGTTTTGGCACATTGATTGGCTACAGGTTTAGTTTCTATGTTCTGAATTAACTGTGACATCAGCGCGGATGGAGTTCGAGGTCTAACCAACGATGTCTCGGTGTCCTTATGCTCGTGTACGGTGCCGTTCTGTTCGAACTTGCTGTCCGTCGGCAGAGCGTCGCTCGTAAGCATTTGATACAAAGTCATTTTCTCGGTCATCAGCTTGTGAATCTCAACGTCGATCTCTATCATTCTAGCCATAATCGTTTCCTTTGTGCTCGGATACACAGGCGTCACCGTATCAGCCGCCACAGCTTCTTTGATCCGATTTGTCGAAACGTTCCGTTTCTTCCGCTGCTTCGACTTCATCTTAGGCTTGTCTTTCACTTTGTGCAACGCTTCGGTCTTCCCTACCTGATTCGGTTTGCTCGTGTCTCTCGTCTGAAACGTCTCGCGTACCTCCTGCTGTTGTTTCTCTCGTTCCAACGCAGTGTTAGATTGCACATCCCGATTAACAAATATCTCCACAGCATCGGAAGAAATCGAAACTATCTTACCTCCGGTCTGCTTCTTATTAAACTCGGACGGTTCAACGTCTGCTTCGGATATTGTCGCTGGGACAGATCTCGCCGAAACGCTCGCCTTGCCTGACTCTGTGGAACTCGTAGAGGATCCAGAATTGTGTTCAGTCTTTTCCGCTTCTACGCACGCTAGTTCCTGAATCGGAGATTGCCGAGTAACACCGTCAGCATCGGTGGCATCTTTTTGTGAGAATGTTGGATCTTCTATGTCTATTGGAACTTCTAACTTCGATTTGTCCGATAACTCGCTTAAACCAGAAAAAACATCCGTAACCACGCTATCTTTATCGTTACTGTTCGACGGGTTTACGTTCAAACTGGTCTCAATTTTCTTCTTCGACTCGACAGGCGTGTCGTTGTTTTTATCAAAATCCACCGACGGTGGTTCTTTGAAGTCTGATGAGTCAAAGGCCTGGGTTAGGTTCGGATGTTGCTCGCCCTGTTTAGGCGCGCTGACAAACGTGTCCGTATCCCTGGCTATACACTCCTCCAGATCTATGTCGAAATGATTCAGATTCTCAAGGGATCTATCTTCTGCTTTGTCTATGTACTCGTCCAATACGATAAACGGTTCCCCATCTTCGTTGAACGTATCGTGACTTGCTAAATCGTCAATGGGCGAGAAATTAGTATGCTTCGTGTCTGTAATGTCGGTTTCAGGTCCCTTTAACGTATTCTCATCCTCCGATTTCAAATTTTTCATATCGTCTTTTACAGAATCTACAACATTGAAATGATCAGAGACTGTTTCGCTAACGATGTTAACATTGACAATACCTGGCGGCTCCTCTATCGATGATCCAGTTGACGTTACTCCATTGGAATCCTTTGCTTCTTCGATGGTTTCCAGATTATCGTCTTCTTCATTCAGTTTATCTTCCGTACCCACTTCCATCCACTCCGTACGGTCCTGCGTTACACTTTCCTTCTCATCTCCAATCATTGTTTGTACTTCGCACGATGCAGGTTCTTGTGGAGTATCGTCTTCAATAGACTCCATAAAAAAACCTTTGAAGGTGCTACCGGTGCTATCAAGAGGTCTTAGATCAGGTTCATCTGCTTTAGCTTGAACGCAACTATTTAATGTCCGCACATCTTCTTCCACTGCCTGAATAATCGGTCCACTCTCGTCCCGACTGCCATCCTTCGCTTCAGTCTCCAACTTTTCACTGTTGTTCTCGTCGCTTTTCAAATCATCTTCATCGTTTAAGCATTCATTCTCATCCAATGGTTGTGATTGCTGATCACGACGATTCTCAGCCGATGACACATTTTCAGCAATCGCTGCTGCTTCCTCAACAACATCCTCTTTCTTTAATTCTTCATTCGATTCATTTTTTATCGCACTTGCTTTCGAAGTTCCCTCACTACTTTGTACGATTTCCGAAATCAACGAACTCTGACTATTTTCGACCTCTTTACCTTCTTCGTCTACTCGCTGCGTAATTTCTTTGCTAACTGGATCTGTAGGTTCAGCTACGTCTACGTCTTTATTGTTATCCATAAAATTGTCGTTGCTTTCTTCCATCGTGATATTAGTGCTGACTTCTTCTTCGTTCATCTCGAATGTCCTGCTGTTCTCCTGCATTAAATTTTTAACGGGCGTTGCTGATTCTCTGCTTTGCAACGATTCAGAGGTGTCGCTACTACTCATCTTCTCTGTTTCTGCTTGAACAGCATTGTTCGCGTTCACAGTCATCGATTTTTGCATTTCTTCAGTTTTCTGTGGTTGTTTCGAGTCCTTCTCTCTCGCCGAGGACTTTGATTTCGCAGATCTCTTCCCCGTTGATTTCTTCTCCTTCTTCAGTTTCAGCTCTTTACTTCCTTCCGACCGGATGTTCTTAAACCTATTACGCTCGGCCGTGGTCAATTTCCTAGATTTCATTTCGTCCGATTCTCCTTTAGATCCAACTTTCATCTCCAGATCATCCGATTTCTGCTTAGCTCTCTCTTTCGAGGATGGTCTATCATCGTTTTTGCAGTTCTTCGCCTGAAGAGGATCCTTCAGAATATTCAATTTCGATTTCAATCGAGTAATACTCTTTATCTTCACTTTAACCTTCGGAGGTTCATTCTTCGCCTGGGCAGAAGCGAACAGTTCTTTATTCTTTTGAAAAATATCTATATATTGATGGTTTTCCTCGAAATTAACTTTCTCCTCAACCTCTTTTTGAGGAGGTACGCAAGAAGGACTTACCGATTGATTCGACGTAGCTTTGGTTAACCGTGGATCCTTCAGAGAAACATTGTTTTCAGCCTCTACCGACTTCGCCTCTTCCTTTTCTACTTCGTCGGTTTCGCTATCAACCTTATTCGTTGGCAATGCAGGCTGAGACGACTCTTGAGACGCAGGAACAGGAACAGGACTTCCACATTTCTCTTTCAGTTTAGCTTCCTCTTGCAAACGCCTCTGCAGAGCACGCTCCTTGTATACCTTGATATCTATCTTCTTGTATCCGCTTCTAGTCTCGTTTGAACCAGTACTCGTTGCTTTCTGTTCAGCGGTCTGATTAGCCGTATGCACTTCTGCAACAGGATGCGTACAGTTACCAGGAACGTTAGCAGTGTTAACATTGCTAACAGCTTCCGTGCTCGACTGTTCTACAATGTTCAAAGGTGCACTGGTTTGAGGTACAACATCGTTTGTACAAGAAGGAGTCTCCGTACGCTCGCTGTTAGCTTCGGTTACTTCTCTAGCTGTAGCTTCCTCCGTGTTCTTATTCGTCTTCTCACTATTACTACCAGTACAGCTACTAGTATTAACAACACTATCTGTGTCCACTGGTTTCTCTACAATTTGGTTTTGTTCGGATTGAATGGGGGACGGCATTTGCTTCAGCTGCGCCTTAGTCTTTGGTTGCATGGTCATTGATATGATCGGTGGCTTCATCTTCGGCTGCAACGATACCTTGTCGCAGGCGATCGTTGGAATTTGTTGCTTCTCGGCCTGCGAACGCTGAGATTCGACCCACAAACTCGTCAGCACCGTTTTATTACTAGCGGCAGGTTCAACATGACTATTGTTACAGTCGTTATTTAATTCTTCGGAGACGCTGACCTTGAACGTACTCAACGGCTCCTCCTTAACGACCACCTCTTTCTTAATCTCCTCCTCCGTCAATAACCGGTATTCTTCGGAGTACTCGCTGGACCTCGACGTGTTCGAATGCGAATTTTGCTTGCTCTTCCTTTCCTTGTCCTTCTTCCGCTTCTCTCGTTTGTTCTTTCTCCGTCTATCGCGTTTCCGCTTTCCGTTTCCAAACGACTTTCGTTCCTTGTACTTGTTCTTCTCCTTCCATTTCTTCTCGATCTCGGCGGTCACTTCGTCTCTGATCGTCTCGTTCAGCGTCCTCTTCTTCGCGATCTTCTCCTTCTCCTTGATCACCTTCAACAGTTTCGTCACGTTATGGGCGACGCTCCCCTCGTCAGTCTCGCTCGTCGAACTGCTCGTGCCGTGGCTGCTCTCCGATCGTTCCAACGTATTCGACGCCTCTATCTCGCTGTAACGGTCCTCGTTCCTCTCCTGATTATGCGCAGGCAACTCGTATGGCAAAGGACTGATACTCAAGTTCCTCATAGGCGAGTCCGATGAACAATACCTTTGGTAGCTTTTGCTACTCCTCGATAAGTTTTCAGCACTGATGGACGTATCCCTCCACATGTTGTCCGTTGCCGCGGAAACGTTCATCGTCCCATACTTAGCTTCCCATTCTTCCTTGGTCAGATTCCTGAACGAGTCCGGATCATCTCGCTCCTTTCGGCTCCATCTCTTGTATCGCTCGCTTCTAAACGTATTTCGATCCTCGGAGTTCCATTTCCGCGCTCTCGAGATGTCTAACTCCGAGATTTTGCTCAACGACTTTGCTCTCGCGATTCCTGCCGAGAATATGTCGTCGAGGTCGGCCGCAGTTGCGTTTGAGATCTCCGCGAACGTGTTGCGCTCGAAGGTCTCCGCCACCGGCTGAAAAGGAACTTTCTGCACCTCCGTGAATATCCTCGAAGTCACGTTCGGCAAGCTTCTCGTCCTCTCGGTCACTTGGTACAAGATGTCGTCTAGATCAGCCTCGTTGAACAACGGTTGCTGCCTTTTATATGAAGTTTCTACCTCGGGATTCGATTTGTTCAGAAGCGACTTCTTCGATGAGCTGGTATCTTCTCGAGAAAAGTTCCCAGCCAGTTCTGTATTCAAGGAACAGTGTAAAGGTTCATTGTCCTCCGCTTGTTCCAGGAACGAGTCCACGTGCTGCTCTTGATAATCCAATGGTTGAGCATGTATACTCTCCTCCTCGTCGAAACACTCGGAGCTACATATCCTCGGATTATCGTCCTCGTTTGCAGTTTGAACATCGTCGACGTTCGTCTTCTGTTGCTCCAATAACTCGAGCTCGGACGGCATCGGATCCAATTGTAGAACTTCGCTTAAATGGTGGATGAACTCTGTGGGCAAGTCTGTGATGCCTACTACGGCACTCGGGTCCAGCATCGCGTTCAACTGGTTCATGAACTCTTCTCTGTCGTACTCTTTCATCTTCTCGTCCTCGGTGTTTCTCATCTTCAGGGACAGCGAGGATCTTCGCTCCTTCACCAGGTGTTTCATCGCGATGTCGAACTTCCGGAGGCTCGAGTTATTAACCATATTGCATATGTCGTTCTTGCTCATCTTCAAGAACCGACTGATCACTCGGTTCTTCCACGACAACTCGGAAGTGGGAGCTTCCAATTTTCTGTTCTCTTTCTTCGACCTTTGACTCTTCTGTGCGTTAATGTTATTCGGTATCGTTACTGCCAACGATTGTGAATTAGCTTCCTCCGAGTCTCTGCTGTGATCCTTATTGTACGTGTCGTTTGATTTTTCAGGTATAGAAACCTTCGCAATATCCGCGCACCGTATCGAATTTACCTTAGAGCTGAGCTCCTTCTGATGAGTCTTGATTTGATTGTTTTTCTTCTGTTCCAACATGTATCTTCTTAACGGCCTCCTTTCCTTCTGGGAAATTTGTGTCGTAACCGGCTGTGGTACTTCCCGCGTCTCAGAGATGTTCGCAGGTCTATGCCACTCTTCCTGCTTCTGCAATACTTTCGTTTTCGAGCTTAAATTAAATATCACTTTTGGCCGTATCTGATCGCTCGTTAACGGCGCATCCTCGGTACTTTTGTTTTCTACACACTGTTTCTCGTTTAACGTTTCAGTTCCCTCTGGTTTCTCAGTCTGTTCCGTCTCGCAACTTGTTGCCTGATTATTTTTCTTCTTTTTACTTTTCTTCTTCTTATGTTTCGCATCGCTATTTACAAATGATTGAGCAGCCGACGACGTACACGACACATCCTCCTTCGGTACGGGAATTTCCGATTGTGCACATTGCGCTTCCGATAATACTGATGACGTGCCTTGATTGCCCTTCATTTTCTCGGACATGTTCATTATCTGTTTCGCGAACTCCATTGCTTCTTGCATGTCCTCCAGTCCATCGTCCATACTTATGCCAGGCTGGTTAACGAAATTCTTCTCTAACGAAGCCTGCTGCGGCGGAAGTGGAGGAACATCAGTGATGTTCATCGGTGGCAGAGGTAATACGAAGTCCTGCACCATCACTTGCTCGTTGTTCATTTGCGGTAGAACCGCCTGAAAGTTCACCGGTAGATTCGGCATGAAGGGCGGCGGTTGCGAGAAATTTGCTGCAACAGGATTCACATGTTAAAATCTGAGATTTTTTTGTAATTCCAGTATTCGGATTACTTCGTCATAACTCGAAATCCGGATTTAAGAGGCAAGGGGCACCACGTGTGATAACTGGACAGTAACTAGAATCTTACTAGATTTTGTATCGAAAAATGGGTTTGCGGGCTGTCGTTTTTTACCTTATACGAGCATATTTTGAGCTGCACAAAGGTTTACTTGGTAAATGAAGGTTAACTGTACCACGCTGTGCCGCATCATATCAGTCGAAAATGTCTATTTCTTTTTTTGTGGTAAGACTCATAAACATACATACGTATCAGTCTAACGCTTCAATTTTGCTGATTCCACGTTTTTCCCTTTTTTCATTATTCTCTTTATTAAAAGACATTAATCAAGCCACATATGTTTTTGTTGTTACGATTCCACGTGACAGTCTTGACTAGGCGCCATCTGGTCTAACTAGCTGAACTAAAATTGGCTCCAGAAATTGAATGCAATCACGGGCTGTCGTTTTTTTACCTTATACGAGCATATTTTGAGCTGCACAAGGGTTCATTTGATAGAGGAAGGTTCACTGCACCACGCTGTGTCCGTCATATGAGTGAAAAATGTCTATTTGTGACAGAAAAATACATCGGAATCTTTTGGTGTTTTCTCGATGTTTGCTCTACTTTGGACTTATTTTTCTGTCACAAATAGACATTTTTTACTCATATGATGTGGCACAGCGTGATGCAGTGAACCTTCCTCTATCAAATGAACTCTTGTGCAGCTCAAAATATACTCGTATAAGGTAAAAAAACGACAGCCCGCAAACCCATGTTTCGATACAAAATCTAGTAAGATTCTAGTTAGTTATGTCACGTGGTGCCCCTTGCCTCTTACGGGGGTAAGGGATAGGCAGAATATTACTGGAATATTACTAGAATATTACTAGAAAAACAAGTGAAACATGTTAGCGAGATCGAGTTGTTTGTCATTATACGAAAATAATAGGAGCTGTGTGAGGGTTCATTATAAAGAGGAGGGTTGATTGTTCCAAGGTGCACTCATGATTTCAGTAAAAAAAATCGTTTTGTATTAGAAAAATACATGGGAACCTGATGTTGGTTGTCTCGATTTTTCCCCCTACTTTGGCGCTCGTATTATTAAATATAAACATAATCTCGTTAAATCATGAGTGCACCTTAGAACAATCAACCCTCCTCTTTACAATGAGCCCTCACACGGCTCCTATTATGTTCGTATAAGGACAAACAACTGTTTCCCGCAAACGCTGTTTTGCTGATGAAAACAGTGTTTTTTTTTTCACTTGTTTTTCTAGTAATATTCTAGTAATATTCTGCCTATCCCTTACCCCCTAAAGCGGTGTACTCGTTTCCAGGATTGCAGGGATGCGGGACAAGCCTTCTCATTTCTTCCAATTACATTCAATTACGCTTTGTAAACGTAAAAATAGGAATTTTCAGGGCGATCGCGGCCTAAATTGATCTTTTACCTAGCGCTTTTGACTACTGAAAGTTCCCATCTTTGTATTATCAAGAAATCAAAAAGCGCACCCGGCACTGTTGCAGTCCTGGAAACGCGAGTTTACCTAAAATAAATATTTTCGAATAAGAATTTCAAACGAATGGATTTATCCGAATAGTAAAAGCCACAATTCATACTCATTATGTGAGATCCTGTAGGTACTATCAGCTTGGATCGTTCCTGCGAAGATAGCCGTGGATCGAAGATCGGCGGTGGTTGCAGAATATTGTCCCGTTCATGAATCTTTGGTGGTGGTTGCTGAGGATTGAATTCGATCCTAGGAGGTGGCCCCCTAGGATCAAAAGATGGTGATGGATGCATAATGTCCATGTTAGTCGGAGGAACACTCGTTACTTGATTTCTCGAATCTAAAGGAGACCTAGACTGCGCTATCTCTTGTCTATTAGACGATTCGGTCACCGATATCGACCGTATGTACGGCGGAGGTTCGCTGGGGTCAAACGCGGGAGGCATATTACTCGAAGAAAATGGCACTAATGTATGGTGCTGAGAGTCATGGCTTGAAACAGGTACATTGTGTGTAAATGGCGGCGGTGCGCACGGACCATACGTAACCGGACCCATGTCGGATGATTTATACGGTGCAATGTGTCTCGGCCGCGGCATTCGATTCCCATGATACGGCATTCTTTGTGATCCCCTGAAAAATGCATTTTTCCCATTCGGTTGGTAGGTCCACCTGCATCTGGGTCCAGGAGGAATTCTTGATGTAAATCTTGGTGGTGTGTTGAATGATCTTGGCTGAAAAGCAGGTTGATTGCACAATTTCTGTATTTCCTCGTAAGGTGAACATGTTGGAGATCTCGAATCACAGATAGAATTTACAGGAGTTTCCTCGTTGGATGGTGAAGGAGTTGCCAAATTGGTTTGAGTAGAATCGGGTGTGTTCACCGATGTCTGGCAAGTTTCCTCTTCAGATACATTCGTATGTACATTGTCCTGCTGGTTTGTATTTATTTTTGAATGATCATCTCTGTTCGTATCTACGCACATGTCTTGCGAAGCGACTATATCCTCGACTGCATCCTGTATTGTACTCTGATTCTCCAAATAATCCACTGGAAATGCATCCTGATCATTTAAAATCGCTTTGGGAACCGTTTCTATGTCGTTGAATGCTAAAGGATTTTCGTTAGGCAGATCGCTCCCAGGTTGTATCGATGCAAGTCTTCTTACATTTTCATCTAAAGCTAGATTCGCATCGGTACTTGTATTTAAAGACTGTAAATCTTCCGAAACATTATCGCATTGCAAATGTAAACTCTCCAAATTACAATCAGCATTAGATAACTCGTGGAACATCTGTTCCTGGTATCTGTCGTCTTCTAACAATACGCTCGATTGATTCAAACTATTGTCGTAGTGCACCAATTCCGAGATGTTCAGCGGATCTTCCTGAATTTCGTCTATGATAGTAATATCATTGTTTTCGGTTGTACTTTTATTCGCATGCTCGCTTTCGAAGTCAATTATAATATCGTCGTCGGCATTATCAAACTTTGAATTATTACAGCCCACTCTTCCTATATCTCTAAAATCGGTAAACGTTAAATCAAGCTCGGGTGGTCCGTGTCTGAGTTCAGGAATACCTTTCTTCAAGGCAATTCCATCGTCAGAATCACTATTTGGTAAAAAGGACAAATCATCTTCCCAAAAGTTGGTGAGATCCTCCTCCGTTATGGAAGATAATTTCTGCTTTAATTTGTCCGCTGTCTCTGTGATCTTCTGCTGACGTTCTTCTTCAGAACCAAGCAGAGGTGTCTGTGGCAGCTGCACAGATTTATCTTCTTCTATAACTATTTGTTCTTCTAGAGGCACTGGTACTCTGGGCGTAGAATTTCTCGTAAAACTCATGCAAAATTGAGGACCTGGTGGTCTACCAGGCCCGGAAAACCTTACTACTCCCCGGCCATTAACCGCTCTGCCTCTACCGTTCGGCCGAAACGGTAGTTTCCCCCGGAACTGTGGCCACGGGGTAAAATTTTTATTTTGTTGCCATCGTGGAAAATTTGGATTGTCAGGCCATTTCTTGGATCCAGATAATCTGTGCAGCGGCGGCCGTGCATGATTAAAAGATGGATGTGGAAACCGTGGTCCGCTATAGCCGTTAGAGGGACCATTTGTACGTGCACCCCGTGGTCCAAAGCCTCTTCCTCTGAATCCACTGGCACTCATCACACTGTCGATTGTGATACTCTAATTATTATAGCACATTTGAGCCTACAGTTCTTTCAACAGTCATAAGACCCTTGAAACGCACTAACTTGCTTGTGCAAATGTTCACATGCCGCATAGTTTATTCTGTTAGGGTCTGATCGTCCCATAGAAAAAACCTGTTACCAGACGTTTGAATCTCTGCGATAATGCACATTCTAAAAGTTTCTCGCAGCTAAGGCCACAACCATTCAAGTAATTACAGTTGAGTATAAATAACGTTTTTTGATATCGTGCGAGAATTAATATCAATGTTGTAATATATGTCTCTATTTATATATATCGAATAATACGATTAACCTTTTTTCGGGCAAAATTACTTGGTGATTGGGAAATTTACACGCAACAACATGTATCAGGGTCAGTGTACATATAGAATTGGCATTCTATCGTGTACGAATGTATGCAATCTTTCGGATACGAGTGAAATAATAACAAAACGACGTGCACTTATCATTCAAATATAATCGCCATGTTGCACAATAGATCTCGTCAATCTCGATAAACAACGCACAGTTCGCTGTCAAACGGATCAAGTTCTGCAAAAAAATGTCTCCTGAACGGCTCGATCTTCATACGATATTTAACGATCAAACAGTATCGTGTGTACACCATTTATAACAGATCCGTTTCGATACACAACCACTGCAACGTACTCGATTCCCCATTCAATTATATAGATGTTCGCTATTCACACGTTTAAAAACCCAAACTTGGTCACGAACTCATGAACCTGTAGTGGAGATCGTTCGTTACACTTTCGATCATAGCGTTCTCTCCGAGCTAATTCCTTGATCGAAAGTACTCATATGGAATCCCTTTCTAAACCGATCGATTTACCGTAGAATCAGGTGTAAAATAATTGATCGACAGTCTATTTATGAGATCTGTATTTACGCGATCGTACGGTGCGAGTTGGTAATCTGCTTCAAAGAATAGTCCCAGAAGTAACCTTACAGTGACAAGATCATCGCTATCAGCTGTTAATTTCAATTCGGTTCGAACGGCAACAATCTTTCTTCAACATTTACAATCGACTCGATTGATAAATTAGTTTTCCATTATATATTCGCATTCGTTGGAACAATTACATCTGTGTCGTTTCGTTCTGAATTTGTCTGATATAGAAGATTATATCATTCGACTGTAGCTTCCCCGAATTTATCAGGAAAAACGTCAGAAATGTAAATAATTCAAAATAAGTCGCATCCCATATTTGTCCATCTTTACATTTTAAATACCGCGCGATATACGGAAACACCGAATGTCGTTTTATCTCGATTGCGTAGGACGAGAAGAGGTTTATTATTTGAATTTATGACACAATTTTATTAAACAAATTTCGCTCATAGTTTCCTCAACTAAATTCGCGGCGAATGAATCTGTACACTTTCTGAACCCCCGAAAGCTGATTTCAGTGTATGTATTCTTACAGAGACGAAACTCCCGGTCTTTTCGATCATTCATTTTCATTGCGCACGCGTCTACAAGTAGTCCTCCACCATGTTTCTATTTTGACAAAATACATGTGAAAAATGAACGTACAAGAACATTCAGTCACATATAACATGTAGTACGATAAAAAAAAAGATAATCTCTTGCGCAACATTCGAATTAATTTCGAAATTCGATTTCTACCGCATCGTGTGTGTTTCAAATGCTGCCGCGCTTTTCAACGTTTCCAATTTGTTCACGCAACGTCTTACGTCATATCCTGTAAGCACGCATCGACTAAAATAGTTTACGAAATTTCAAGTCGTTTTTCAAGAGAAGGGTTCATTTGCAACGCATGCACTGAAAAGAAATCTTCACCTTGAAGATCGAGGTCAAGGACATTTTTGCAAAATTTTTGTTACGAACAGAGACTTTGCTTTTACTTCTTATATACACTCTGTAGATGAATATTTTCAAATATAATAAGAAGGAGGAAGAATATACGAAGTAGCTTAAGTTCTCGATGAACTTACAACAACAACTTTATATTCTTTGTATTATTCCGCATCTTCGTGCCGAGCCCTTTTCTGTAATTTGTCACGTTTCAAATACAACGAGCGTCAAAGGTTCCGACCTTAGACCATATACTTAATGTTTGTATAATATCAGAGAGGATGATATATATATTTTTTAAATATAACTAATTATATACGGTCTAAGACCGTTTGACTTTAGCGAGAACGATCTGTGATTCGCGCGCCGCAATCCCGTCATAGAAAATCACGAGATAGATAGTTGTGCGGATTTTCGCGATGTTTTCGGCAAGTAGAGGTGGGGGAAAGTAATAATTGTGTTCGGCAGTGTAGATTGCAGCCCCACCGCAGAGCGCACAGCCCTGCGCTGCTTCCTCGCCGTCACGAGAGTCGTGAACGAACACCTGAATAGAATTTTCCGTCTGAGGATGGCCGCGATGCTGTCCAACTGTTCGCGGCTTGTGCCTCGTGCAATAACACGAATTAGTATATCGCGAACGAAGGTGAGTTGACTTCTTCTAATCGTTAAATGTCGTTCCCCATTAATCTTAAAACATCTGTGACACGTACCATTAGGTAAGAAGCACCGAACGCCCTTCTCAGGTAGAATCTGCCAACAAAGTTGTTGCAATACTACCCTTACCTGTCGCATCGATTACATAATACATTTACATTCGAATAGTTATCGTTTTGGTCTATCCGTACGATCTGTCAACGAAAAAAAAAAATGATTAATAGCTCGCACTCGACGGGGACAAGCCGAATCGTTTAAATAGCCAAGTTAACGTCAACTGATTAACGGTCGATCGCTTTTCAGTCATGTTTCTCGCTTCTCGCGCCCCGCACTATCGTGCCATTGAACTGGAAACACGTCGCGAACGTACTATATGATATCTTGGATATATGATTTATTGTTGTATTCCAGTCGTAAATTAGTACGGTTCGATTGCAGTTAAAACATCGTTTAAACAATCTTTCGTTCTTTTCTTTTTCAGATTGTGAGGTCGTTTAGTGGTCAAGGTAAGACTAATTGTGTTATCGAAGATAGTACAATAAGGAACGTGGTGAGATATGTTGAAAATCTAAACATTGTCTTTATAGAGAGGCATAGCAACGTTGGAGATAAACCATGAACGTAAACTACTAATTGTATCAAATCATTTTTGTAGGGCGCATACTATTTATCCACACCGAACATGTGGTCAACAAGAATTCTCAATTGTAAGTAGGAAAGCGTGCCGGTACATGTACCAGCTTGTTTAAAGAACACCAGAAAACATAATTTTATTTTGATTTCACGGTCAACCATTCAGGTGTACAAAATATAAGAGATTACAATGTTGGACAGACCGGGCGAGACATGTTCATTCGACAGCTTCGTTATGTAAGTCGGCGTTTCTAGGAGCATTTAGGAACTAAACTAAAAATAGCATCATGCCATAATAATATTCTGTTCGATCGCGACAGGGGAGATAAAGGAAGTCGTAGTACCAGCATTCGCGGAAAGTGTAAGCGAGGGAGATGTCAGATGGGAAAAGAAAGTTGGCGACCAAGTGAAAGAAGATGATGTTCTGTGCGAAATTGAAACGGATAAGGTAAAATTCTTCTTGGAGAAAATTCTAGTTGGAGTTTTATTAATTACATGTGTTCTTATAACTAATACGAACGTTCTATCGTAGACCTCAGTTCCTGTACCGTCACCTGGTGGAGGTGTAATTAAAGAAATATTTGCCAAAGATGGTGACACAGTAAAGCCTGGCCAGAAATTATGTACCATCGACATTGGTGCTTCCGGTGGAGCCGCACCAGCAGCAGAAGCTCCAAAGCCTACTGCAGCTGCACCTCCACCTCCACCTCCTCCTCCTCCTCCATCTGTAGGAGCTGCACCACCACCACCGCCACCGCCTCCAGCTGCCAAACCTCCACCACCTCCAGCTGCCAAACCTCCTCCACCGCAAGCGCCTGCAGCCTCAATGCCGGTCGCTGCAATTAAACATGCACAGGTAAACCGAATGCCTCATACAATCGAGTATAAAAATCAACCATTATTTTATTCTTAACTTTATAAAAATCCACGATCTTCTTCAGTCTCTCGAAGGTGCCAAAGTTCAATTACCACCTGCTGATTATTCACGGGAAATAACTGGCACAAGGACAGAGCAGCGTGTGAAAATGAATAGAATGCGACTGCGTATTGCGGAACGATTAAAAGATGCTCAAAATACGAACGCTATGTTAACGACGTTTAACGAGATCGATATGAGGTTGTATTACAGTTGTTGCAAGTAGAAGTGTCCGAGAACCAGACGATGCCGGCTATCCGAGAATAAAATTCTCGGTCAGACGGACATTTACGGGTTCTCGCACATCTATAGTTGTGATTTTATTTGGTTTCTGTTGTTCCTGTTATCTATAATCGATGTGTATTGTCTTTACAGTCGACTCATGGAATTCCGTAAATCGAACCAGGAAGCGTTCACCAAAAAATACGGTTTGAAGCTTGGATTTATGAGTCCGTTTATTGCAGCAAGTGCCTATGCTTTGAAAGACCAACCGGTAGTGAACGCTGTGATAGACGGCACTGAAATAGTTTATAGAGACTACGTCGACATCAGTGTTGCGGTCGCAACGCCGAAAGGTCTCGTCGTACCGGTGCTTCGTAGCGTAGACAGCAAGAACTTTGCCGAGATTGAAATCGCTCTGGCAGCCATTGGCGATAAGGCAAGGAAAGGTAAAATATCGGTGGAGGACATGGATGGCGGAACGTTCACAATAAGTAATGGAGGTGTTTTCGGTTCTCTCATGGGAATGCCTATTATTAATCCACCACAAAGTGCGATTCTTGGAATGCACGGTGTCTTCGACAGACCTGTTGCAGTGAAGGGCGAGGTAACGAATAATTTCATAGTTTTCAAATCGGTTCTCTTTCTTTGAACAACTGTTGTCATTAATACCGGGTTACTTTCTAGATCAAGATTCGTCCAATGATGTACGTAGCATTGACGTATGACCACCGATTGATCGACGGACGCGAAGCTGTGCTGTTCTTGAGGAAGATCAAAGCTGCCGTGGAAGATCCCAGAATTATCTTAGCTGGCCTTTAAGCACCGTAAAACATTTTCATTGAATCGCTTCTCGAATACGCCTCTCGTCACTTCTAAAAACATTTTTGAACACGTTGTATTATATTCTGTTCATCTAGGCTTTTACTTACGAACCGAAGGTACTCCTGAACACACTTACGAACCCATTGTGATAAGCGAAAGTATAAATGGAAAATATCACACGACTACGAAACCAACATCCGAGACGTTTTTACTTAAATAACTTTTACCGTATTACACCAAAGTAACCATCTCAGTCAGTTCATAGTTCAGTATTCAAGTGTTACGCGACGCGATTAAAGCGATGAGATTGTTCTTTCGTTGAGGCTACACCGCCCACGTGAGCAACGGCGTATGCAAATGAATCGCATTGGTATGAAAAACCAAATGTATATTTTAACATCCTTGTGGCTCAAATTTAATATACACTGTTTAAGAATTAAAAGACGAAGAAGAAACAAGATACGAGATTAAACACCTCTGAACTGCAATAACCGAATGAGAGCGTAATGCATAAGAAATTCTCGTTTGACCAGACGTGTTTGAAATTCAAGTTTTTCGTCTTGCGAAAGTTTATTGTCTTTTTTTCTTTTTTTAAAAGTATATTGGTCTTGTTTTCGGCGTTGTTTATATTGCTGAACAATACGTTTTTGTTACGACAGTTTTACAAATACGTGATGCAGAGATCGCGAGATACGTGTGCTTACACTCGTCGAGAATCGGATTAACATCAGCCATAATCGTTTCGTTGTTTTTTTAACAAAATGTGCTTTTATTCGGACGACTTTGATCAGCGAAATGTTAGTCGGAACAAAGAAATGTTAGTAAAAAAGTTAGAGGATACTTCAATTGCAGGGAATAATGTATCAAAATAATTGAAATAAAATGTCACGAATCTGTATTTTGTCAACGTTGTTGAAAACAAAACGAAAAAAGGCAACTACTAATTAGAAAATCATTTTTACATTTTCTGCACGCATAATATTAATCGAGGATTTTCTAGCGAAATGAATACTTGATCGTAAACTATTGTCGAACTCGACCGTGTAAATTATTGTTATTAAATAAAAAAAAAAAAGAAACGAAGAAAACAATACTAAATCAGTCCGTCGCAAATTACTCGTTCGTAAAACACATCGTTCAGAATTTCATACTTGACAAGTGTTTTAGAATCGTTTATTCATGAAATATATTTTCAATTGATACTGAACAACGATTACTTTTACAATGATTTCAAAATTTCGGTAAAAGATAATCGTTCGAGTGTATCGTTTCGTATTCGATACCTCGAAGATAGAAAGATATATCGACTATCGATTCTGCTCGTACACAGGGAATGACTTCGCCGTTTCGTTTAATGGTCAAACAGTGATCGTGAAATGGTAATATCTGCAAACTTCTTCAATGATTTATCAGTCAATCGATTAATACGATATTGAACTGGACGAACGAAATATCACAATACTGATTATTTGAACAAATTTTTCTTTTATAAACATAAATTTCATTTTTGTTTGACATTTTAGGTTAATTTCGTGTGTATTTAGCATCAACTCTTTTGTGTCAAACGGCATATTATCATGTTTCACCCAATGAACTAGCATTGTTAATTAGAACTTATTCGTCGTTTATGATCTCCCGAAAGAAAACGAAAATTTATATTGTTTGTATTCCGACATTTTCTTATATCGATAACGGAGAAATAGAATTTTGTTTGAAATCTTCGTCACGCGTCTGGCTCGATATTGTAAGACAAATGTTTGAACTAGAATTTAATTGCTTACGTTGTGTTAATTGAAACAGGGACAGAATCAATCTGATACTGGTGGCACCGGAGGTGACAGAAAAGATGACAAAGACAAGAAGAAGAAGTACGAGCCTCCAATTCCAACGAGAGTGGGCAAAAAGAAGAGACGCATAAAGGGGCCCGATGCAGCTTTGAAATTGCCTCAAGTCACTCCTCATACTCGCTGCAAACTGAAGCTATTGAAGCTGGACCGCATAAAAGATTATTTATTGATGGAGGAAGAGTTCATTAGGAATCAAGAAAGGCTGAAGCCTCAGGAAGAAAAGAATGAAGAGGAAAGGTCCAAGGTGGACGATCTGAGAGGGACACCGATGTCTGTTGGGACATTAGAAGAAATAATTGATGATAATCATGCGATAGTTTCAACTTCGGTTGGTTCGGAGCATTACGTGTCTATCTTGTCGTTTGTAGACAAAGATCAGTTGGAGCCTGGCTGTTCCGTCTTACTGAATCATAAAGTTCATGCGGTCGTTGGAGTTTTAGGCGACGACACCGATCCTATGGTTACTGTAATGAAGCTTGAGAAAGCTCCGCAAGAAACTTATGCCGATATTGGTGGTGAGTATTGATGTGTACTGAACATCAAGTTCCTTTCCTATATCAAAAATATAATTCCTGAGAACGTCTATGCAATGTAAACCCTCTAAGAATACAAATATAATATACCGTTCAATATTTAGGGCTGGACACTCAAATTCAAGAAATCAAGGAATCCGTGGAATTGCCGCTGACTCATCCAGAGTATTACGAAGAAATGGGTATCAAACCGCCGAAGGGAGTGATACTTTATGGACCTCCAGGAACTGGGAAGACACTATTAGCGAAAGCAGTAGCAAATCAAACCTCTGCCACTTTCTTGAGAGTTGTCGGTTCTGAACTGATACAAAAATACTTGGGTGACGGGCCGAAACTTGTAAGAGAATTATTTAGAGTCGCAGAAGAACATGCTCCGTCGATTGTATTCATAGACGAAATAGACGCTGTAGGCACGAAACGATACGATAGTAACAGTGGAGGGGAACGTGAAATTCAAAGAACTATGCTTGAACTTCTGAATCAGCTTGATGGTACATAATAAATTGATTCTCGATACGATTTGTAAAACGGTACAAGCTTTGTATAATTGTTTTTTTCGTTCGCTTTAGGCTTTGATAGTAGAGGAGATGTGAAGGTCGTAATGGCAACGAATAGAATTGAAACTTTAGATCCAGCATTGATCCGACCAGGTCGTATCGACAGAAAAATCGAATTCCCCCTGCCCGATGAGAAAACAAAACGACGAATCTTCAGCATCCATACCAACAGAATGACTTTAGCGCCTGATGTTAATTTAGCAGAGTTGATCATGGCGAAGGACGATCTTTCCGGTGCAGACATAAAGGTGAGGCACATTTTAAGTAATACATTTGCTGGCAAGACTATTCGGACGACTATGAAATGTATTTCTCGTTTCCAGGCTATATGTACCGAAGCTGGTTTAATGGCATTGCGCGAACGCCGTATGAAAGTTACCAGCGACGATTTCAAAAAGTCAAAGGAAAGTGTTTTATATCGTAAAAAGGAGGGTTCACCCGAAGGATTGTATTTATAAAAATACCACTATTCTTGGCTTACAGTCCAATCATCATGTGTTACAGATACTAATAAAAACATATAAAATACACTATATTTCGATCAATGAATTAATCGCTTTCATTAATATCGAAGTCTTTCACATTCAAGTGAAAATGTTGGCACAATCTTTGCATTATTATTCTAGAATGTTTTCTTTGTTCATCGATCACTTGCGTGAATGGTTTGTCAGTTTCATAGTTTGGATTTTGAGATACCATCGAACAAATATGACATGCGCCCCTTCTAGTTTTCTCAAGAATTTCCTTTATATCCTGAGGATGCTCTGTATCTTGTGCTACGGTGTGTAATAAACTTTTCAGTTTTCCTAGATTGAAAGCAATTTTGAAACCCTCTTCGTACCCTTTATTGAAACCTTCTTGGAAAACGGAGTCTGATCCGCTCTCTATTCCTTCTTTATAACCGACCTTCGAAAATAATAAAATAATATGTATACGATGTTAAGAGAAGAGAACGTTGTTAATTGCATATAAACAATACCTTCTTAGCAGTGTTTATAACTCTATCCCAGTCCTTGGTAGCGATGTCCAAAGATTCGTCCATATTAATCGAAAATCTCGTTGCATATAGGAATCGTTCAGTATTTATTTCAATTGGTTATTCTTATTTGTAAATAACGAAACTGCAAGACGGTATAACCTATAAACTTTGGAAAGGGTTAACTTTTAAATAGTACAAATCGATTAGATCTGACAAATTCAATGGAATCGGAACCGAGCACTTCGAAAGGACAAGACGGAAATGTTGCAAATGCTAATTTATTGGAAGCGCTTGAACAAAGGTAAATTTTTTCCACGATTTTTATGAAATATTACCTTCGTGATTAAAATTTACACGACAAATAGGTTATGTGCATCATTGTTTGTTATGAATGTTCGCTGGAAAGAATGACATAATCATTTTATTCGTCCGACAAAGATTCATATTTTTGAACCGATTGAATTAGTATCATTAAAATTTTCAGAATCATTGAGTTGGCTCAGACCAGGCCCAAAGGCATATCCGACAAAGACTTGACAGCTGAGATGCCAGACCTGCAACCTGTTCAAAGAGCGCAAATTATAAATAAACTTTTGTCACAGGGTTATTTCGATTTGTTTAAACAAGGTGGCTCTTTGTTGTATCGTTTGAAAGATCCTTCTAAAGCGAAAGTAGCTAAAGGGGCTGACAACGAAGAGAAGATTGTATATACTATAATAGAAGAAGCAGGGAACAAGGGGATTTGGATACGAGATATAAGATTCAAGTCTAATCTAATGCCAACGCAGTTGAACAAGATCCTGAAAAGCTTAGAGACTAAGAAATTCATTAAAGCTGTTAAGTCAGTAGCCGCGAGCAAGAAGAAAGTATATATGCTGTACAATTTGGAACCGGACACATCGGTGACTGGTGGTGCCTGGTATCAAGACCAAGATTTCGAAGCTGAATTCGTGGACGTTCTCAATCAACAATGTTATAGATATTTAGAGAAAAAAAGAGAGCAGATCGATTCTTGCAGAGGCGGACCGATCGTAGCTAGAAACGTTACCTTCGCTTCGTCCAAAGACGTGTGGAAATTCATTTCTGATCTAGGCATAAGCAAGGTTCTTTACTTTCGTTTAGTAATATGAAGATGATATAAGAAAATCTAAATAATTAATTCAATCAACGATTACAGGTAAAATTATCGGTCGAAGATTTAGAGATGATATTGAACACGTTGGTCTACGACGGGAAAGTGGAACGCATTCTCGCGGACGACGGAAACAATTTGTACAGAGCGGTAGAACCCTTGCTGCATGCACCTGGATTAATTAAATCCACTTGCGGTGTTTGCCCTGTAAGTATTCCGAAATGTTTAAATGCTGTTTTTCTTTTTATTTTAATAATACAATATCGATGTTTTCGCATAGGTAAGAAAAAATTGTTGCGACATAGGCGACATCACGCCTACGAAATGCCAATACATAACGGAATGGTTGGAGTGATGTTTTTTAATAAAAATACATTTCGAATAAAAATTTATCGATTCCTTAGCGCACCGTTCCCATTATTTATACGCATACGACATCGCATATCCTTTTCTCTAGTGTATAACAATGTTCATCAGCTATTTCGCATTTGTTTTATCAAATTCAAAAAATAAGATCAAACGGCCAGTTCGTGATCATCTGTTCCCGCCAATTCAGCGAGAACTGTCTACGATTCGCACACCTGCTACCAACAGCAAGAAAAAATATCATTTTTCTGTAATTCATTCGAGCGGTAATGAGTTCTATCGCGTACATTCCCTCGAGATATACCGAACAACGGAAACCCGTGAACGTTTAATGAATACGTAACCGCGAACGAGCCGACCCAAAATAACGAGCGAAACAGAACGCGTTTGTTCCCGCGTTTTGAACCGCGATTCGATCAGGTTGGCAGCGATCATTTTTTATTGGTTTCCGGCTTCAGAGTGCCAGATGTGAATGTGCGCTTCCACGAGCACCGTTAAAATTGTGCTTTTGTGTGGCACTCGAAATGTATCGCGAAATATTACCGAGGCTTCACGTTTGTGACGCGTGAACGGTTTGAGCCGCGGAAACTCGAGTGCTCGTCAGTGAATCGTGACGAAGAGTTTCGCGGGCCGTGCAAAGATCGACGACCTCCTCGATCAAAGAGTTTGTTCGCGTGCGTCGCATGTGACCGCGGTGTCCCGGGAAAAGCGTAGTACTGTCTTCGACGTGGAAATTCATTTTTCACGGGCGTCCCGAGGAAACCGGACGGAAAAGCACACACTCGACCAAGTACCGCGAACACGTTTGACATGCCGTTACTTCGTAAACAGCCGTTCCAACGACTCCACGTCTCCTCGGACTTCAAAGATGACGACGAAGTGTTCCACTGCCAGGTTACCAACGAAATCTTCAAGGACTACAAGTAAGACCATGACAGCTCGGACAGCGTCGAGACGTGTTTCGCGATCTCGTCGATTCGACGCGTTAAACACGACTCTGTCGTTTTCTCTCGATCGCGTACTGTTCCGGTGGTCTCGTCTCGAGGAAATATACGTTATAAACACGTCGAGCTCGAACGTTGTCGTTCTCGCACAGCCACGAATTCTGCTGTGCAACGCGACCGATCGTTCGCGTAAACTTGCTATTGCCATAGGCTCACCGTGAAACTATCCTTTATAGGTGCACGTTTTTCATTTTCTTCTTTTTTTTTCCCCCCGATATTTCTCTCTTACTTTTTACAGTGGTGACTACAGTAGGTACTTTAGAATGGCCAGTTCCTACAAGCTAGAGAGCGGTATACGATACAGCGATGGTTGTATCTCATTCTGCAGCGGTTTGTTTTGGTTTCTTCGATACGCAATGGATATTGGTGGAGGGACTTGGACGTAACGAGAAATGTAAACGATTTTGTACACTGTAGCATGAAATATATCTGCGACTCTCTAGCTTATAGGAAGTCTGCCAGCATCTCATCGGCTTATTGTATTCGCTCATACAACGAATGAAGTATTCAGTTGATTGTGTAAGAGATCAATGGGCGAGAACCTTCTTTACTGTATCTGCTATATCATTTCTTTCTTCTGTTTCGCAACTGTAGCGAGTTCTGTGAGAGAATTATCCTGTGTAATTCGCTGATATGGTCATGCTCTATCACTGGAAGAACCAACATGACGTACGAAGAAGCCCTGCAGTGCGAGGAGAATGCAAAGAGAAGTCTGAAAGAGTTCCCCATGGAGGTATTGTATTTTATGCCTGAGAAATTGATTACAATGTTTATTTGAAGTCTAACATTTATATATTTTGTTCCAGTTACGAATTCCTATATTATACCTTGCCAGTAAAACGAACAGATCTTCTTTCAATGAGATGACGGAAGATGTATTTCTGTTCTCGAAGGATCGTTATTTCGTCGGAGAAATGGTGGAAGCAAGTTTCACGGAAGAGTCTTGGTGCGAATGTCATGTCCTTCAAGTTATTGCACCTTCCGAGCAACAAATTAAAGCGTATATTAAAGAAAATAGGTATAGACATATCAAATATGTATAGATCTTGAGATCATTTGAAGCAACATTTTCCTTTGCAAAAATGGCATCTGCAGCTTTGTTAAGGAGTTATTAACGAAAAAACCAGACCAATCAGGGCGCCTAGACGCGTGTTGCACATCGCCCGGCATGGCCGGCGATGTGCAACACGCGTCTAGGCGCCCTGATTGGTCTGGTTTTTTCGTTAATAACTCCTTAACAAAGCTGCAGATGCCATTTTTGCAAAGGAAAATGTTGCTTCAAATGATCTCAAGAATCTTCAATTTCCGGATGTTGAAAAAATTTTGAGACACCCTGTATGTATATATATATATATATATATTCTGTCAGTAGTCCACAAGAACAACGTTACCATCCGGCAGCAAAATTGTTTCGTTACGAAGTGGAACAGTTGGACTGTGGTGATTCGGATGTTAGTCAACTTATGATAGTAGAAGCGGCACAAGTAAGAAGAAAAAAACAACAATACAGCAGAGAACGTAACAAAATATTTTTGCGTCAGTTATGCGAGCAGAACGAGAGTGGTATTTGGATTGTTAAAGTTAGTAGATTTCGTTGCTGAAATGTATTAATCCTTTGCACTCGAACGGCGACACTAAAGCGCTATTGAAAATCACCATTTTATGATTTACAACATGTTTTACATTACCACGCTTGTATCTTAGTAAAGGGAAGTAATGTAGAAAAAAATGTCTTGATCTTGGCGATGAAACAGTTTCCGAGTGCAAAGGATTAATCCTATGTGAAGTATATTAATGAAGTCTGTATTCTGTGATTTAAGGATAGCGTTTTACAAAAGTATGGAATTAGTAAAGTACGTTTTGATACGATATTTACCGGTCCTCCGCCTGATTTCACATCGCGCCCTAAAAAGCCCATAAAACACAAGCAGGAGTCGATAGAAAAATTTCTTACCGCAAATATTTCAAAACCGAAACCGGAGAAGACAGAGAAGAAGCCGGACCCCTTGAAGAAGGTAAATCAGGCGGGAGTGGATATAAAAAAGTTTAAGAAACCAAGGTAAGTAATGCGGTCCTAATAAAAAGTTTGGGTTAAACTTCCGAGAACCCCCATGCAGAATTGGCTGAGTTTTTGTGTAAAGTAAGTTTCTTCTTACAAAAATGATGGAATGCGATCGACGCTCACGGCGTCTAAAAATGAAATATAAAACTTCCCTCTGATGACGGACATTACAAATATAATAATCGCAGTTACAAGCGTAGATTAGATTTTGAAGAATATTTTATTCATTTGTAGAATATATGGTAATAATTAATTAACAAAATCTCAGAGAACACGGAGCATGGGAGTCCTCGAAGGTACAGCCAAAGTCCGGACTCTCGACGGATCACATTAATGCTGTAGTTTTTAAACAGAATGAACGGAAAGTTCAAAGAAGAGCTTAAAGCGAAAGCGCTCGAAGAGAAAGCGAAACTGAAAGAGGAGACAATGTTGAAGAATAGAGAACTGAGGAAGGAGCAAAAACTGAAGCTAGCTGCTCTGGCTGCGTACGTGAAACAGTGGAATAAACCGAGAGAAGATCTCGAGTGCGAGAACCTCGCTCCGATTCCGCAACCTGTACCGGTTAAAACAATTATACCGAACGACAAGTTCGGCGACTGTTGTATGATCCTGGAGTTTCTTGAATTTTTCAACGAAGAACTAGAAGTCAATTCATATTTCTCGGGCGGTTTCACTTTGGAACTGTTAGAGAAGGCTTTGCTGGTGAAGGAAGCATCCGGGCCTTGGAGTGATCTGTTACAGCTGTTATTGTCGAGTATCTTCAAGTATCAATCGGACGAGGAAGACGAGATTCGGGCATCGGATACAGTAGCGAATGATAATACTGCCAACGAGGGAGTTTCGTCGCTGACGAAAGGATTGGCAACGTATTACGGGTGCAAATTATCCGAGCTGACGTTGGATCACACAACTCTAAGCGAGATCTTGAGACAGCACTTGTTAAGTTCTGGCGAGCGAATAGGCGAAGTAGCTTCGAAATGGAGATATTCTCAAAGAGGTAGCCTTCGATAGCCTTAAATAGTCCTCGTACAGTAATGTCCGACAGTAAGTCATTTCACGATTCTGTGTTGCGACCTAGTTATAGGCAGGACACTATTTTTTTGTGGTTTCAAAGATCGAAGAAAACTTCTATATTATTCATTACTTTTTTACGGGGACTATAGCGACATACAGTTATGCTTTCAGCACGACTTACAGTCGGACATTACTGTAACAGTTTTAAGAATAGAAACCGATGTTGAAACAGTTTTGTGATCGTCTACATTCATTTTTCAGGCGGTTACACAAACCAGGACGACCCTGCGTTCTTAATGAAAACGAAAGAGGCACACATTTTGAGACAGTTAAGCAATATTAGCGTTCACGAGTTCAATTTCGACGACAAATTGAAAGTAGCCGCGTGCCTGATCAATCAGTTGCTCACATTTGCCTCGATGCGAGACGTGATCGAGGAGAGACACGAGAAGGTTCATTTAGCGAAGAAAGAGCTGAGGTCGCTCGTGTTAGCGGAGCAGAAGAGGGAGAAAGAGGAGAAGGAAAAGGAGCGAGAGAAGGATAAAGAGGCGAAAACTGCGCCGAAGAAGGTGACGCGTGGTAATTGTGAGGAGGAGAAGAAGAAGGAAGAGTATGAGATTAAATTGAAAGAACTACAACAAGCGACTAAAGACGATCAAATGATGCTTTATTTGGGCTCCGACAGAGCTTATCGTAGATACTGGAGGCTTCTGTCGATACCAGGTAATCGCGCGTTTTTCCTTTAATTATATAGAATTGAACGATTAAATAAATCACTTTCTTGTATCCAGGAATATTCGTGGAGAACAATGGGACTGGAGTTGGTACCTGTCTACCTGAAGGTACTCCTTATCAACCCGGACTGCAAGACAGAGAATCTACGTACGAGTATTTAAGAAACAAATTCGAGGACGAGTTCAGCGACAAGGAAAACAGTTTTAAAAAGGCGAAGAAATCTCCGAAGAAAGTAACGTTCTCCGACAAGAACGGTCTGAAATCGCCAAGGCAAGATGTAATGGCTAGGAAAGAAATCATACAGGATTTTAGCGACAAAAATGGACTGAAATCGTCACCGAGAAAAGATGTGCTAGCTAGGAAAGAAATGAAACAGGAGTTTCTCGACGTGAGGAAGAATTTGATGGCTTGCACAGGAGACAACGAGTGCCCAGTTCACCGGCAGAGACCCGAACCGCAATGGAGTTTCTTTGGAACACAGGGTGACGTAGAAGCTCTGATCGGTAGTTTGAATAGCCGAGGAATCAGGGAAGGCGAGCTCCGAAATAATATCGTGCAAGAGATGACGAGTTTAGTATCTATCATCGAAGAATGCCCGAGGCATAAGCTTAATCCTGACGTGGTTAGTATATATCTTCAAATGTACGCTACCGCTGCATAAAAGTATCCGCACACTTGCGAAATGTGTAATAGCAACGCGCGAAAGTTACTTAAGCAACTAAAATAGTGATTTAAATCGATCTTTATTGCTTTCTTATGGAATATCTAACGTTTTAAGTTAAAAGCTACCTCTATGCGGAGACTTACTGATATTAGGCTAAGACTAAATACGAGATTCGTGACAAAATCTACGTTTTATAGAAGAAAAAAAAGGAATGTCTGGATACTTTTGAGCGGTAGTGTGTGTACACGCTCTTTGTAAATTATGTTGTGCGGTGTGCGTCTTCGAAGTACGATTAAAAACTACTGACGAACTTTGGATATAGTTTTCAGGGCCGATCAAGGAACCCTCGAACAAGACCATCAAGAAGAATAAATACGAGAACGCTAACTTAAACTATCCTCCCGATGTGCCTATCGAGGATGTTTTCGAGTTTACTCTGAGAGACTTTATTTTAGAGCTCGAAGACAAGATAAAGGCAGGTTGTTTGGGCAGTTTGAAAGTGAATAGTCGCGATGCCTGGAGGCGTATGATCGGTAATAGGTTGAACGACCAACAATGTAATAAATTAGTGTATGATACAAACGAAGTAGACGGAGATGGCGCTTTCAACGTGGCATCGGATAAAGTGAAGAAAGAGTCAGACTCTGAAGCGAATACAATGAAGGTAAACGTTTACAAGACTTCGAGGAAAGCCACAGGTTTGACGAATGAAACGGAGCCAGTTGTTGGCAAAAAGCAAATTGTAATCATCAAAGATTTAGCTAATGCTATTTCACAATTGTATCACGCCATCGATCAAAAGTACTTAGGTAAACCTCTAGTTAACGAAAAGGATAAGAAACATCCGGGCGATGATCACAGAGCAAGATGGGAACAGTCTCTCCTAGCGTCTACAAGTTGGTCTCAGTTGTTCTTGCATCTAACTACCTTAGAGAACAGCATCTCTTGGGCTAAGAGCGTTTTAAATGCTCAATGTTATATATGCAGACGACGTCGGGACGCCGAGAAAATGTTACTCTGCGATGGATGCAACAACGGCCACCATTTGTACTGTTTAAAACCAAAACTCGTTGTAATTATTTCCTTTCTTTCGAGTGTACAGCTCTTCCAAGGGGGATACTCCGTGTATACGGGGAGAAAGAAGCGAATATTTATTAAGCCAGTTCTTTCTTCCCGTTTACACGAGAATCACTCCGTAAAATGCCACGATTAACGTGCGGTATATTTACAGACTGTACCAGACGGTGATTGGTATTGCAAGACGTGTAAACCGCCGACCAAATCGAAGTCAAGGCTTAAGAAACGAAAGAAATTCGAAGATGAATTGGAAGAGGAAGTTACATTGACCAAAGAGACCCGTCATAATCGAGCCAGACGAGTTTTCGAGAGCGAGGAGGAATTCCACGAAGACGAAGACTTCGAAGACGAGAATTTTGGGAATATGTAAGTATTCGTTCGAAGAAGCTTTTATGATTATTGAACAGCGGATTTTATGTATTTATAACGAAAATTAATACACAAAGTTTAAAGTAATGGACATATTTTAAAAAATTCAAGAACGTCAACGTATCAGAGTTTCGCTTTAATCAAATAATTAAAACAAAAAAATATATTTATTTAGCCTCTGCGTCTTGGAATCGGCGCAGGCATTTTTTATTTTGCATGAAGATCTGCAGTCTACTGATTATCGTGCCGACCCTTTATGAGCTATTCTATTTCAGGGATAGTCAGATAAATGTATGCAGTGCGTGTAGAAGCGGTGGGAAGCTGATCAATTGCGATTTATGTTCGAACTGTTATCACGTGGAATGTATAGAACCCCCCATAGCAAGACCTCCTCGCGGTAGATGGACTTGTTCAGATTGCAAGGACAAAAAGGATAGGAGAGCTAACACAAAACCCGGTAAATCATAGAAACTATAACGTAGACACGTAATGGCGGCAGGGAACACTAGTAGTAAGTGCCGAGAGCGTTCAAGCATTTGATGGTATTATATTAATATTAAATGTTGATACTACTCCTGACAGAAAATATTCGATCGAAATCGCGAATAGAAATTGTTTAACTGTGTTAGAATTATTACAGTTATTAACCCTTGTATTTCGCAGAAAGATCCGCTTGTCAAGTTATAGCGACGGGCGGCCGATTTATTCGATCGAATACTTTTTTTCCAGAGATGCATAATGAATGAGTTTCTTAGTTTGAATTGTGTTGTTAGTGAGGGGGCGCGAAAGGGAAAGGGACAAGGAGAGACTGTGCGCTGCAGCCGCACGCTCTCGCATCCATGGTTTTGCCAAGAGCCTCCTCACTACAGAATCTACAGACTGGGACGGTCTGTATCGAGACTCTATCTTCTACTTTCTTTCAAATCACATTTCTCCGTTGTCTAGAAGTGCACTAATATCGAATAGTATCGCTTTACATATTCATCCATTATTCATTAGTACAGTTTAACTGTTAATGGCGAATAGGTAAGGCTTTCGTTGCATGTGTTCGCAGAAGGTACTATGTCATTTTAAATCTAAATCGGGGTTGTAGCAACACCATAACGAAAGGTGGTGTCCTTTCGTATACTTTTACAAAGTGTCCCGTTTTATTCTTTGAGTTCGTAAGTTTCAACGCTAGATGAGGATTGCGTTAAAATGATTGAAGGGACCATTTTTGTTCGTTTTCGTCGAGTAATCGAGTAATTTATTTTTCATGTACTTTTGGTAATGCTTTGCCTGTGCGATTAACTGTGTTTCGCTAGATTCATAACGATTAGGATCTAACGAGAGTCAATTTATTATACAGATAGCAGCAACTCTGAAGACACAGAACCAAGACAGACCAGACGAGCTGCAAAGAGAGCTGCTGTAACAGAACTGTTCGAAGATAAGGGATCGATTAAAGGATGCATGACAAGACTGCAAGATTTACTTACCGATGTGATGCACCACAAGGACTCGTGGCCTTTCCTATCACCAGTTACGAAAGACGAAGTTCCGGACTATCACGATATCATTTCCAATCCCATGGATTTCGGTACAATCAAACGCAAACTTAGCAACGGGGAGTACGAAACGTTGGAACAATTCTTCACCGATTGTCATTTAGTATTCAACAATTGTCAAGCTTACAACGAAGAGCACAGCGCAGTGTACAAGTAAGTACGAACAATGTAGGTGCAGTAGAGCCTCGTCTAATGTGACAATATAGAATAAATAATACCGAAAGAAACATATGTTATACAAGTCTGTGTACATGTACATAAATGTTCAAACTGGGATGAATCTAATATGTTGCACATTATAGCGGGCCCTACTGTACTTTAATGTGAATAGTTCGGATGCCAGAGATTGCGAAATAAGTTAATAACTTTGAGATGCTCTGTTTATACTGCTTCTGGTGTTTTTTTATCTAACAATTAAACTGCGGCTCTTTATGCAAAACAAACATCGTTCGAGTGAATCGCAAGATATACGAGTTCCGAATAAGGATTCATTCCTTTTCTAAATATCAGATGACTGCACAAGTTCGTCACTCGATTTGAAAATAAAATTCAATGATTAAACTTTAAAGAATACAGCTTCGTTAATTAATTATATAGTCACCATTCTTCTCTACAATTAGAAAAGAATGGTTCTTTAAAGTTTAACCATTGAATTTTATTTTCAAATCGGGCACAAACTTGTGCAATCATCTAAGGGTAGGTAGCTCGTAACAGAAATCGTTGTTGCGGTAGAAACGTAAGCAGTGATGATGATCATGGCAAGTACGATCAAAATCTTTGGCCTCCGAACACCCAAGCTGGTGTAACTGCTAAGAGTGTGTCTATGTTATTTTAAAAATAGTTACGTATACAGAGCAGGTATGAGGCTATTGAAATACTTGGAGAAACGGTGCAAAGATCTCGGTCTGAATTACGACGAGGATTCGGTGAGGCCGCCGGTGACGAAGAAACAAAGATTGGAAGTGAACGGTGTCGATAGCAGCGAGGAGGAAGAAATGGAAGAACTACAAAAGACAAGATAGAAACGGAGTATATATTCCAATAATAATACTTATTGGGTACTACTTTTTTATTCCCGATACGTAAATTGGATGTACCTTGAGATTGCGTGCGGATTTTTACACTTTTGTCAAGAACAGTGTGTACAAATTCGTATTCGTGCGGAAGATGTTCTGTAAATTACATATTACCGAAAAGACTTCTTCATTTGCTAAGGTTTAGAAGAATACTATAGTTATATGTATAATTGCAGGCTTCACATTCGCATTCAAAGTGTTTCTCTCTTTCAGCGTTATTTTTTCGATCATACCCTGAATCATTTTCTTAGGCTTGCTAAAATAAAACCAAGGAAAACACATGCACTAAAAAGTTTTATCGTATCTGCAAGAAAATAATCTCGATAGTTTAAGGTGAAATAGAGACCGATTTTTTTACTCAAGCAATGAACTCTAACGATTTTTTTCGCCAAAAAGAATAAATAAGAGAATATTTCATTGATTAAAGGTGAAGCTTGAATAATGAAAATATGAAAGCGAGTAAAAGCAAGCAAACACGTGCGAGCTGTGAACTGTCGTCTGCTCTAGCCAGTACAAGTCCTTTCTTCAGTTAGTATTATTACGGAGAAAGAATAAATTTTTGTTATCAGACAACTCTTTTTACACTATAATAATTAATTTATTATTTTCGCCGTTATTATCTTATACAATTATGCTGTTCTCTTTGCAAAAAAATCACGGGATCCCCCCATAAATGTATTCGAGATTTCTCAACACTTCTACTTACACGCAAGTCCACCACATTTATATAACGTGTTATTCATTGCCTTCCTTTTATGTAGTAAACATATTTAAAAATCCATGCCTCGATCGTGCGATAACGTGATAAATGACTGACGACATTTTTACTGTGAGAATAAATTCGTCCAAAGTTTCAAATTGCTATGTTTTACATTTTATATTCATCTTAAAGAAAAGTATATTTTATTCGGAGATTGGTACATAAACGGTGTCATAATTATTGCACACTTGTATCGGGGATATGGAATATTTGTTGAACATGTTAAAAACGGTACTTACGTTTTTACTAAATTCTCTTTCTGTATCAGCCCATTTTCTTATTTTAGAAAGATAAAATACTAATTTTAGGCTGGCCCTACGCAAAAACCTATGGTACAAATTATTATTATTATTCTCTATATTGTACAGCAGTGATAGGTACAGCTTTTTGTAATCCATGTACGTTTTATACGATTCATTTGGTAATAAATTTTTAAAATAGAGATTTCTATTTAATACTTGTTTCGCAGCATAATGTATTGGAAAGTTACAGGTAGAATGACATGTATGTTTAGAATCATTACTAATTAGAAATCCTAATTTTCAAAGGTTTTCTGTATTTCCTTCATACACTTCTGTTATACATTTATACTAAAGTAGCGGTAGAGCTTAAAGCGGTGTCGCTCAATGATGAGGTTCACCCGAGAATTCCTTCCTATGGACTTCATCCCATTTCTGTACATTCCCTGGACTGAAACCTGTGATGAAAATGGAGGAATGATAAAATATTATCCTTGCAAAGACAATGTACTATTCAATTATTAATGTGAAATACTTACTGAGTTTCTGTATCTCGTAGAAGATAGGCAAGCATATAAGCGTACCGAACACCCAGTATTTGAACACCCAGGACTTTGGGTTATTGTAATAAAATTTGAACGGAAACTGGGCCACTTTTGCAGAAAGCGTGTATGGATATTTCATACGCCTGGAGCTGAGGTCGCTCTTCGATGCATCAGCCATGGCTAAAAATCACTTAATTGTTAGGATCTGCAGTTTAACAAAGCACGTTGTAAATTAAATATACAGAGGCAATGAATAAATATGTATACGTAGAATTTATAATCTTATTACAAGAACATTTACGACACGAAGAGTCAATGTTTCTTCCATAAATCAATTTTCTGAATTGAATTACACGAACATACATAATGAAATGATAGGAATTTCTGTCTTCTCTAAAGATATCTATTATACTGATTAATTAGATCAATTTTCGGAGTTACATATTTACGTTCATGATGAATGGATCCGTGTTTCATTGAAAGTTATTATGTTATTTAAATAGATACGTGAAAATTATATTGAAATATTCGTTTCTCTGTGTGAATCTCGCTCGAGCATAAATAAATTATATTGGCGATTAAGAAGACAATTTGAAACGGTGCCTACCTCTTTTTATATATAAAACGAGATACGATTGAAAATTGTTGCTGACAAGTCCAACAATTTCGACATCCAACAGACATGAAGTAATATTATATAATCGTCTTGTATATCGAAATATATCGAATCGAAAAGTTTTACGATTGCGGCTCAAAATGCGACTGTTCCATTGGTTTACAACTTTCGACTAATTTCAAGTGACATAATAATAAAATTACCATTATATTGTAGACTACGTATTTTTAGGCAAAATAAAAATGTTCTGCATTGATTTTTGAAAGAAGAGAAAATATAAAAATTCATTTGTCACGTTAAAAACAACATGACAGCATTCTTGAATTTTTTAAATCTTTTCCCGTTTTTTATTTCGCGCAAGCAATTCCTTCATAAACGTACAAATATCCGCAGTCTAATAAACATTAGAAATTATAATATGTAAAAACCAGGGTACCCAGTCAGCACCATCTGCCGCGGAGCCCAGCCTGCAGGGCCC
>CM052324.1:2103520-2203063 GCA_028455615.1 Lasioglossum zephyrum | reverse complement strand
GTGACCTTTTTATCTTTGTGTATAGCACATTTATTTAATAGAACAATTTCTGCTCGTCGCTGACTCTTAGCGACTCTTATTGTATGCCCAACATAAAGTTTCTACTCATCGCTGACTCTTAGAGACCCCTATTCTATGCCCAACATATTAAAAGTTCTTCAAGTATTTCCCGCCAATGTCCCAAGTGAGAAATAGTTTACATTTACAGTTGAAAATTAACAGAAATTAACGGAGAGAAATGGAAGGTTTCGACGATCCAGGAATATTCTTTTCCGATAATTTCTCGGTAGGCGACACTAACGAAGCTCAGTCGCAGACTAATCTTCAATTCTTTAAAAAGAAGTTTATGGAATTTATTAGACAGTTTCACGAGGGAAACTTCAATTACAAATACAGGTATGTAAAAATTATGTACAAGGTGAAATAAAAGCCAATTTTTATACACAAGCAATGAACTTTAATGAATAGAATATTTTTCATTTTCTGGTAGCTTCATTTTACATCTTTCTCGTAGCATTTCATACATTTCTCATCATTCTGGTAGCCTCATAATTCCGCGCTCATAAAACTACTTTATATTACATAAAATTACATTCTTCCCAATCCAATGTTATTATTTATATACTATGTTCTTTATCATAATCGTTATTTAGAGATACTTTGAAGCGGAATTACAATCTTGGCCAGTATTGGGTAGAAGTTAATTTAGAGGATCTAGCAGCTTTCGATGAATCCTTGGCAGAGAAAGTTTATAAACATCCGACAGAATATTTACCAATTTTGGAGGAAGCTGCGAGAGATTTGGCCGATGAACTTACAGCTCCTAGACCCGAAGGGGAAGAAAAGGTCGAGGATATACAAGTGTTATTGTCTTCGGATGCGCTTCCAAGTTCCTTGAGGGGCATGAAAGTAAGAGCACTTATATAATTCTTTCGAGATGAATGACACCGAATACGATAGTTATGTTTGTTTATTTGTATTCGATTAGCCTGACGCAGTTTCTAAGCTGATTAAAATACCAGGTATTGTTATTTCCGCATCTGGAATTAGAGCGAAAGCCACAAAGATTGCCATACAATGTCGCTCTTGTAGAAGCATGCAGACCAACATTTACATTAAACCTGGCTTAGAGGGATACGTTTTACCCAGGAAATGCACAACGTAAGCATCTTGGCTGGACTACAGATTTTTATGCAAAATCGAAATTATCAATGTCGTTTCTAACAAGCCAGACTTAAATTCTTTAAATATTGGATTAGAACAAAAGTTTGTAGCAATTTTAAATTGAAACTCAAACATAAAATTCGAATGTTTACACATAGATTTGTTGGATAACATAGTTTCCATTCTCTTCTACTACTTTTTGCCATTTATTAGGTGATTTATCGTTTTATTCGAAATGAACTTTCGCTTTACTCCAGTTTGTTGTTACTCAGGTAGAAAATGTATAATTTGCATAAAGATTCGCTGTCTAATAATCACCAACAATATATTCGAATAACTTGATAAATATAACATACTAAAAATATTGAAAACATCTATAAACGATTTACGAACAGAGAACAAGCAGGTCGACCAAAATGCCCACTGGATCCATTCTTCATAATGCCGGACAAGTGTCACTGCGTTGACTTTCAAGTTCTGAAATTACAAGAACTGCCGGATCATATTCCGCACGGTGAAATGCCACGTCACTTACAAGTGTATTGCGACCGTTATTTGTGCGACAGAGTCGTACCAGGCAATAGAGTTCTCATTTTGGGGATATATTCTATCAAAAAGGTAACGAGAACTGGTGGCAGAGCTGCAGCTAAAGAGAAAGCATTGGTCGGTGTTCGGGCACCATATATTCGAGTTATTGGAATTTCTGTAGACGGAGAAAACAACGGCAGTGGTATGTTAGTAACAAGAATACTTCCCTGATAACTGTCTAATCTAATGTGCACGATCTTAGGTACCCAACCCAGCGTTACAAACGAGGAAGAAGATTTGTTCAGACGTATCGCAGCAGATACTAATATATATGAGAGGATTGCCAAGAGCATAGCACCAAGTATCTTTGGGGCGTTGGATATGAAGAAGGCCATAGCTTGTTTATTATTTGGCGGAGCCAGGAAAAGAATGCCCGATGGTCTCTGCAGAAGAGGAGACATAAATATTTTGATGTTAGGTGATCCTGGTACAGCCAAATCGCAATTGTTGAAATTTGTCGAGAGGGTAGCACCGGTTGCAGTTTACACATCTGGAAAAGGAAGCTCGGCTGCTGGTTTAACAGCATCCGTCTTGAGAGACCCGGTTACGGTAAACTGTTATAATACATTTTCATTGACAAGTTATAACTCATCGATTTATTTTAATCTAATAGCAGAAGCTTCAGTTTGAATTAATTTTTCAGAAATACTACGAAACGCTTGTTTCTTGAAACAATTCTTAAGATATCGAAAAATTCATTGAGATTCGTTCATTGGTTAAAGAAAAGAAAGCTTAATAAATACAATTGAACTTTTAATAAATCGTTTTCATAAACCTTACAGAGAAACTTTGTTATGGAAGGAGGTGCTATGGTTCTCGCGGACGGCGGTGTCGTTTGCATAGATGAATTTGATAAAATGAAAGAAGACGACAGAGTCGCAATACACGAAGCTATGGAACAACAAACAATATCGATCGCGAAAGCAGGAATCACAACAACATTGAACACACGGTGTTCCGTTCTGGCGGCAGCGAATTCCATATTTGGTCGTTGGGATGATATAAAGGGGGAAGAGAACATAGATTTCATGCCGACTATATTGTCACGTTTCGATATGATTTTTATTGTTAAAGACGAACACGAGCAAAACAGGGATATAACGATGGCCAAACACGTAATGAGTCTTCATACGAATGCCGGTCAAGTTACGGAACAGTCAGCGGAAGGGGAGTTGCCGCTGCACATACTAAAAAAATATATCTACTATTGCAGAACGTAAGATTCTGTTACATACTTTCAAACACTAAACAATAACGTTTCCCATTCTGAATCGATTTATACGCGCCTTCTACAGACGCTGTGGTCCAAGACTTAGCAAAGAAGCGGGTGAGAAACTGAAAAATCGTTACGTAGTAATGCGAGCCAGCACGCGGGAACACGAGAAGGATACCGAGAAGAGACTATCTATTCCTATAACAGTGCGTCAGTTGGAAGCTGTCATTAGAATCTCAGAATCGTTAGCAAAAATGCAGTTACATTCCTTTGCCACTGAAGTCCACGTCAACGAAGCTCTGAGGCTGTTTCAAGTCTCAACTATGGATGCCGCACTGTCCGGATCGCTAGCTGGTAATCTAGAATTAAACAACTAGGATGTACATACTTATCCTAAGACTTGGTACGCGCTATCAGTCTGCTCACATTCCAGTTAAGAGGGTATTCTCATTTTCTAGATCGTTTTGGCGTTTTGCAACCCGAGTTCAAATAACTACATTATAAATCAATTTTTTTTAAATCAGATACCCATTTAATAGCGCGAATCGTGAGCGGGCGGATAGCGTATATCGAGCCTCGTTACTCTAATTTCTAAACATAAATGTCTGAACAGGAGCGGAAGGGTTTACCTCGGACGAAGATCACGAGATGTTGTCTCGCATCGAGAAACAGTTGAAACGTAGATTTCCTATTGGGAATCAAGTGTCTGAGCAGAACATCGTGAAAGATTTTGTAAAACAAGCTTATCCGGAACGTGCTGTCTATAAAGTTATACACACAATGATACGTCGCGGCGAAGTCCAACATCGTATGCAACGTAAAATGTTGTACAGACTGCATTGAAAATGTAACAATACTCTTTTCATTTTATTTCACGTACCATTTGTCCTTATTTTAACATAATGATATATTGTGCCTCCATGCGATATTTTTCTATTTTGTACTGTATTTCGCCAGTTTCCAATTGTATAAATATACATAAATATGAACACAAACTACATACTTATATCGATTTTTTTTCAGTTACGATGTCAGTTCATCTTTGAATGGATACAACGGATGATTTTCGACTCTGAAAGAATCATTATAAGAAAAGTTGTTTTAAACGTTGCTTTTATACGTTTTCTAACAAGCTTACCCTTTAAAGAATAGGAAGTTGAAGATTCTTCCTCGTGCACCCTTGTCTAAAGTACCCAACAGTTTCATGTCGTCTTCGTTCAATGCAAAATCGAATAGTTCGATGTTCTTTTTTATCCTTTCGGGGGACGCGCTTTTTGGAATTACAACGACGCCCAATTGTAGCAAGTAACGGAGTAATATTTGTGCCGGTATCCGTTTGTATTCTGCGCTCAGCTTTTCGACCACAGGATGCCCCAAAATATCTGGATAGCTCTCGACACTAACATTGTATTTCGTTTTGAAGTGCACTTTGGCTCCTGGCGACGCGAGCGGACTGTAGGCTGTTACGATAATGTTGTGCGTTTTGCAAAATTCTCTGAGCGATGTTTGTTGCAAATAGGCGTGTAGTTCTATCTGATAATAATCATAGAATCACGTGTCAGTAATTTGTCTCTCAGCGTTCGTTCCCTTGAAATACTTACTTGTAAGTTGCTTGGCTTTATTTGTGCATTTTCCCATATAGTTAACACCTGTTTCTCGTTGAAGTTACTTAAACCTATGGATCTTGTACGACCTTTTCTCACTTGCTCTTCCATTTCCTGTAACCGTTAAAAGATCATGGACTTTACAAACTTCCTTTTCAACCCAATACATAAAGGGTGACCGGTAGATCTGCTAAAAACATTTTTGATCGGACTGCTAATGCGCTTCACCCTGTATATATACTGTATTTTAGTAATTTTGCTTCGATACCAGACCTTCCACACTAAAACAGGATCCGTATCGAGATCTAGGACATAACTTCCATCTTCCTGAGTAGCTGGTGCATAAGTAGACTCGTCCCTTTTAAAAGCGAAAGGCATATGGATTAAGTACATGTCCAGATATTCTAATCCAAGTTTATCCAACGATAACTGAATATATTTCTCTACTTCCGACGGCCGATTACCATAGTGGGGTAACTAAAAAGATGATTAATCGTTAACATACACTAAAATCGATGTCTCTACCATTTAATAGACATCACCTTTGTAGTGATAAAGAGATTCTCTCGTTTCCCACCATTTGCGAACCACTTCTTTAATACCACTCCGATGGCATCTTCATTGTTGTAATTAAATGCGGTATCAATGTGTCTGTAGCCAGCATCTAAAGCAGTGGTTACAGCATTTTCAACTTCTTCGGGTTTAGCCTGTGGTGCATAGTTTCAATATAGTTTATCGCCTCATTTCAAACTAGTTCTTGTTATTATTTAATAGTAAATCACCTGCCATGTGCCCAGGCCTACAGTGGGCATATCATATCCGGACAACAAACGAACAGAACTCATTATTCCTTTTTTTGATCGACCTAATGCTGCAAAGGCTACTCGTGAATAACTTCTCAACAATATTTAACAACTTTCTTATCGGCTATCATAGGATTCGAATTATTCCTGTTGTTACCATAAAGTATTAGTATATGTTTAAGAATTAACTACTTCCTGGTGGCGCTATTTAGATGCAAAATAAATTTCTAAAGTTAGATCAACCTTGTACTGTTCCGAATACATAAGTCCGCGTTTGTCGGGAAATAGGGGTTGTTGTATATATCTCGCGAACACGCGTATTGATCTGCAACTAGTTTTATAGGTACGTCGATTTAAACGGTCTACGCAATAATTTGTTATTTATAAAAGAACGGATTGTTGTATCGTTGGAACTGAAACAGCTCGAAATACTTTTGGTGCGTCGGGAAAAAAGAAATTTAAATCACCCGGTTGCGGGCTGTTCGCGAGGCATGGTTGTAGTTAAAAAGCCTTATCCAACCCTCGCAAATAAATAAAAGATTTCTAACTAAATAATAACGTTCAAGAGATTAAATAAACGGAATTTAATACTCACGCAACGACAAAAACGGGTCCGGCTGTCGATTCGTTACAGAGAAACAATTGACAAATTGATATTTTATGTATTGATACATCGACATGTGAAGCAAGCGTTCTCGATGTTTAAACATATTTCTTCTGTACATGGTTACTCGGCAACAAATTCGAGGAGTTACAATTTTAAGAATAAACCAACGCTTGTACCCGCGTTTAAACAAAAAGTACAGCCTGTAGAATTATCTTTCCCGCGTTACAGCGCAATCTTATCGACGGGATTTATCGATATGAATTGCTGTCCCTTCTCCAATCTTTTTATTATAGCGGTTAGTTCAATGTTTATATTATTTAAAATCTGTTTAATCTCACATAGTGAAAGAAATAATTCTACTGTGCATATTAAATACAACAGGATTCGTGGAATTATTTGAAAAGATAGGATCACAGATTTTTCTCGACCTTTTAGTAAGGATAGGTTTACTTGTTCTTTAGATAATTTTGAACAATGTCAAGGGTACAAAGGTGATATAATGTGTAAATTTATTTCATAAAAAAGCTCGAGAACGTGCTAACAGTTCGTGCACAGAGCACGGAGTATGCTAGAGACGAAACTCCTGTTGAGCACGGAAACTTTTTGAATTGGAAACGTTGGAAAGCGCGCGAAATTACAAACGTAATACTTTAGAAATCAATGTACATAATTTGACAAACAGAATATTATTCAAAAGTCGTTTGTATGGTATCGCATATGTAACTGAGTATCGTGTTCCCTTATAAAACTGTCAAGATTGATTTTATTTCGACTTTATGCGGTTCCTATTGCAATATGTGCTCTACTAAAGATATTTATACACTCATTTCTCGTAGAATCATTTTTATTATTTGAATAATCGAGACGCATGCGCGCTGGAAATTGGTTCTCGGAAAAGAGCCACCGTAGTTTCGTCTCTGTAAGAATCGTCTGTGCTCTGGACGAATTTCCGTCTTCTGCCTTCTACTATCAGGTTTACTGAGGTTTACGCAACCGACTGCAGCCGTTCACCTCTTGTCGAATTCTCTGATTTGTTTCAGTGAAACCGAACGCAAAATGTTGCGTTTTATGGGAGGTCGTGTCCAGTCGATTGTGAGGAACACGATAGTGCCACGGACTGCTGCTGTCGGAGTCCAGAATGTCCGTGCTTCGCACGATGGTCCGGAGGAGAACGAGGAGGACTTCAATAAAAGATACACGACATACTTGAGTCGCCCAGATATCGATGGCTGGGAGATTCGTCAAGTAATGAACTCATTAGTTGGTCAGTAATCGAATATTTCGTTTACCTCTTTCTCGAAACAAGTACCGTAGTACTCGATGTCACGTTTAACAGCGTAGTACTTTGCTCTAGAACGCATCCGACTTCGATAGTGACGATCAAATTTCAATTCGCATTACCTCACAGTTTTGCTAAATGATTCTAGAAAATGTTCACGAATGTCGAAAGATCATCTGCTCCGTTTTCATAGTATGAATTCTCACAGCAACTCGTAATTTTCACGAGCAGAAAATGTCTTCTATTTTCAGTGAAGAAAGTGTAACTTCTTTTGATGGCCCTCATAGTCTTGAAATATAAAAATTCTGTAGCAGTACTAATATTAGTATATTATAGTTGCTTCCTTTCGCGCTTACCATTGCTCTTTTTCAGGAATGGATCTTGTACCTGAGCCTGTGATCATCTGCGCAGCGCTGAAAGCCTGCAGGAAAGTGAACGACTACGCGCTAGCTATCAGGTTCTTGGAAGTTGTAAAGGACAAGTGTGGGCCAAGACTGAATGAGATCTATCCCTACATTTTACAAGAGATCAGACCAACACTGGACGAACTAGGTGTGAACACACCGGAAGAACTAGGCTACGATAAACCAGAGTTAGCACTTCAGTCAGTATATGAAATGTACGGCTGAACCTATACGCGAGATAACATATTTAAATGTAAATCTAGTGTTTATGTATAGAAAGATATGCCTTTCATACGATTATTCGAAAACGAGAGAAAGAAAAAGATAACCGTTGAAACCAGGAAAAAAAAGGTACATCTGTACATACCTGTTACCAGAAGCTGATTTTAATAAAAACAATAATCGTTATTTCGTGTCACGTTTTTTCCAATACTTATAGCACACCGATATCGTCGAGAGAGGAAAAGATTCGAGTTCTTTCTTTTCTTCTTCTACGAATTAACAAAACGAAATGATATGTACGTATTATATTTTAATAGCAACTTCCATTGGTTCTTTGAGTTGCTTCTAAACTCTTAATATTCTTCAATTTTTACCAGTTCTCGTCCTTTTTACATCAAAAGTAAACAAAGCGGAAAGGTGACACAACGACGACGTATGTACAAATTACATTTTGTAAGATACACAGCGACAAAGTCATGTACACGTACATCTATAATTATCTAAAATGGTATTACACTTCTTGTTCTCCTTTCGAACGACATTCAACTTAATTTACGTTCTGTGTGCTTCGTTACAAACGAGAACCAAAGAAATTATATATATGTATGTATATATATAACATGATCCTCTTACATCGGGAGAGTATTTTTTAATATATTACATATTCCATTTTTTTTTTTGCAACGTGATAGCCACGATTTCGGATAGAACAGAAAGAAATATGAGAGAAAGTATATAAAAAGAAACAATTATTATACGGATGTAACAATTGATATCTAGTCATTTGTGATATCTGTTCTACCGATAATTAGTAAATTCAACTACTTTCTTCTATAATGTTATAAAAACCTTTTTTTATTTTTTGGTATCGTTCGTACTTGGTGTTCGGGGCAGTTTGTTGTTTCAATGTTACGACTTTTCCCCGTGGCGCAAAGTGTCCACGAGTAGAAGAGAGACTGTTACACACCTACAGGAACTTCATTCACGGATATAGCATGCGTACCGATAAACATTAATTAAGTGTAAGTATCACAAAAAAAAAGCGAATTGTATATCAGAATCGATCGAGAGAAAATAATATAAATATACAGTTCGTACGTGTACACGTATACATCAGTCCACGCGAGTTAATATGTAAAAAGTACTAAAAAGAAAAAAGGTGTAAAAAAAAGAACAATAAGAGGAACGATAAAATCGAGAATGAAAGAGTGGGGTGTATATTATATCGCCGAGCGAAATGAAATGATGTATTCAACATATTCTGACACGGTCAATCACGCATCCCTGGCGAAACCGGAAACCGCAACATTGAAACAAGATTGCACAGAAAAAATAACGCTTTCCCTAACTTTAGATACAGTATAAAAGTGAGTTGGCATTTAAATGCATGGAAACGTTCTCGATACTTCCCTCCTTTTTTTTGTTTCTTTTCCTTTCGTCGATAACAAAAATAAATACATTCTCGTTTCTTTATCTGCAAATCAAGATAAAGAACAATACATGATTCTTCGAGTTTCTCACAGTTCTTTTTTTCTTATTCTTCTTTCTTTTGCAAAACGTCGGTTAAAGAGAAAACGGAATGGAAAGACTTGCACAGTCTCCGTTTCGAGAGAATTACAGTGAACCACGGAAAGTATTCGAACGCGCTTCGAAACAGTATAATTCCTTCTATCATCGAACCAAACGACCAGACTTTTTTTTAGCAATTAGAAGAATTAATTTACCAAATGACATAAGAAAGTACAAGAGGCAGCATTTATAATAAAAAATGCTATTTTTATTTTTGCATGCAACCTTGTAAATTGTAATTTTTTGAAAATCGTTTAGTAAACCAATACTTCTAATTGTTTACAAAACATTAGGTCGTTTGGTACAACAGTAAAAAAGTTATACGGTTTCGAAGTTGAAATAGTTTCGTGGCTCACTGTATATAGTGTTCTTTACAGATATAGATAAGTAATTGTCTAAGAAAAACTGTTATGCGTTAACGCGATAAAATTAATTATGTTGTTTTTTTTCATGGGTGTGCATTGAGACTTCAAATCCGTACGTTCTTATTTTTCAAAAAAAGAAACGATAATCTTATAGCCTATTTGTACCCGTCAGAAATGCTTAAATTTCTTCATTTTTTTTCTTCTCATCTCCATTTACCGCTACTATCAGTAATATGTATTGTTACACGTCGCTACCGCCGGGAAATGATTTAAACATTTTTCTTCTTTTATACCTGAATTCGTCAGAAAAATAGGCTACGGTGCTTTTTCTTTTCGAGACTAAGCTTGTCAGCCAAAATCATTTTTCAATTACTCATCAGTTTAAAAAGAAAAAACCTCCTCTCTCTTTTGCTTTTATAAATATTTCTCTGAAATTGAAAGTATTAATAGTATAAGGAGCATCGTCTTGTTCCTAGCGAATTACATTTAGTTCACAAACACCGATTCGCTCAGAAAAGAATTGGATTATCAATTTTACAAAATTAATGTCCGTCTTTTTTTTACTACTGTACGCGCAAAAATAGTTTGTTTGTAAAATTGCAGGGGTGATTTCAAGGTCAATTCAATTTTCCGAGATGGAGGCAAACTTCTAGATATTTATACAAACCGAGTAACTTTGATTTTTGAAATTATTCAGTTACAATAAGTTATACAACACACAACAATTCATACTATAATTCGTCTCGATAAAAGAATCGAGGTGACCTTGATCAATCACCTTTGTATCTTCATGCACGAACCAACGGTTACGTAAAATCATTCTTTTCCGATAACAATCGAACGCGCGTATAGTTAAAAAAAACTTTTTATTAGTGTGTCGGTTCCACCGGCAAAATAATTCAACCAAAGTCCGAGATTTTCTTTGGTATATCGATTGCTCTTCTGGACACGACACTAACACTAGACGAATGTGTTTTCCTCGTCCGTGCTTATTGGACTGAATTGTATAAGTTTCTCAACTTACGGTCCACGCGGACACCGATCGAGTCTCGCGATGGTTCGTCGGAGAGCGTGATTAGCAGCCCCTAAAAATTAGTACTATCTTCGAGAAATCGAATTACAAGTGAATACTCTAAGTGTCTACAATGAATCTTGAATACAAATATGATTACATCCAGGTCCGACGAGTCGAACAGAATTCAGTCATCCTCGTTCCCAGACAGACAGACAGACAGACCAGACCGACAGACAGACAGACAGACTCCGCTAATCCGTTCACTGTTCTTAACAGCAGGACACACTACACAATGATTCAAAAAAGACACAATCATTTTTTCCTTAATATTAATAACACGTATCTAATACTCTCACTCTTTCTTTTCTCTTTCTCTCCCTCTCTCTCTCTTTATTGTTTTTCGTATTTTCTGTTAAACACCACTAAAACGTACTCTTTCTCTTTCGCCCTCCTTTGCGTTCCATTGTATTATTCTGTTCTCTTTCTTTTGTATGTTCGTTTATTAACTATGCGAAACGCGTTTATTCTGGACTAGAGACGGTTTGTTGTTGCTGACTGTCCTCGTCTTTCACTACTTCAGCCTGCATGGCTTTGGTGAGGACATTGGCATCCTTCAACGATATCACTTGCAGTACTTGATGCTCGCCGGCTGCGTTAATCATTGTCATAGGATGACCCTGTATAGTGACGGCCTCGATGCTAGTCTCTCCGTTCCCCGGCTCGACTTTCGGTACTTGGACCATCGGTGTAACTACCTGCATCGTACCGTCACTCTGTATATTGGCGACCATTGTCTGATACATACTAGCAGATACCGGTACCGTAATTACTCCCGACACCGAGACAGGATAGCCTGAAACAGAGAAACAACTGTCCTGTGTTCTACCCTGTTCACCCAGGCGCTTGTTTTTCTCAGGGCTTCGAACGATTCCGAAAATAACTGTTCAAAACTGTTATACAGTAATTGTCCAGACTGCGGATCTTTATGCGAAGTAAACATTGTCCGCGTCGATTGCAAAAAGTAGAAACCAAATCGAATGTTATTGTCTTCCCTTAATGATTTTAACACAGGAGAAATCACATGTTGACATCTTCAATTTTTTTAAAAATTGTCAATTTCATTCACTCAACTTTCCTATGAATGCATAAAGATCCGCGGTCTAGTAATGCCTGACTGTTAGTCTTGCCGAAAGCTTGACTGTATGTCCCTGCGCTGCTCATTCCACTGAGGAGCATACTCGAGCTGCATCGGTCGCCGAACAGTTTAACCCCTTGCTCTACGATTAAATTAAAACTGTCTTCGCAGTTCGTAACTTCTTTAAAAAAAAAAGGAGGAAACGACTTACAGTCGGACATTACTGCACAAAGGTTCCGATCCAAACAATTACGAAGAACTTTTATCTCGAATCATTGTTACGGACAACCGAAATTTCTTATCAGCCAATATCCGGCTCGATCACGCTTCTTATTGTATAATTAAGTAGACTTTTTTAAACTTTGAACCGTAAGATTTGGATATGTTTTCGAGAGGTTCGAACAGTTAGTTTACACCACATGGCGTGGAAAAGAAATTTTAAAAAAGTACTTGAAAGTACTAAAAGTTGTTTCTTACAACTTTTCATTACGTGGACCTATGTATATTGAAAATTTACATACATTCTGGAAATGTCATCGAATCAAGTCAAGATATAAAACTCAAGCTCTGTTCACACTGGATCAACATAGGAGTTTCGGTGACATTTGAGAATTGTTCGAGATAAGGGTTCTTCGTGACAGTTTCAAGAATCGAAATCGATATTATAACAGTTTCCAAGCCCTGCTCGTTCTGTATAGCAAACTGGGAATGATTCGACGAGAGCGCAGCGGAAACGCGTGAACCACAAAGTCGCGTGTTGTTGGTTTTCGTGTGGTCGACAATCACAAATCTGTCTTGAAAGAATGTACTGGTACATCCCGTTGTCTTGTCCGGACTTGCGTACTACCGATGCTACCAGTTTACGATACAGCAGCGTAAAGGAATATTGATCTAAAACTGAGGTGCATTCACCTTGCTCAAGACGTTCGGTATGAAAAACTGAGAAAAAATAAACAAATATTCTATGTACCAAACAAGCTGCGCCGAGGGAAACCGTGAACGAACGTCTACACTACGGATCTTTGTACAAAATAAAAATTGTCTGCATTAAGTTCTCAACAATGTTCGGAATGCATAAAGATCTGCAGTCCGCTTACAACTTAAACAAAATAGATACTCGATTATTTTCCCCGGGCGCATGCTTACAGCAGATAACATCCTTAAATGCGCAAAACAGAAAAAACATAATCCGCGTCTAAGGCTCGCGAGAAATACATTGATTAAAGAAGCAACAGATGTTTAAGCCATTTTGTGAGATTTGAGAATCGATGAATGTCCGTGAACCCGGGTTTAAAAATACGTAACATTGAATCGTGTTCGTTTCTCTCTTTCCTTTTTATTCGAAATAAAATTAAACACGCCTATATCACGGGAGTAGCTTAAACAAAAGCTGCAGACTACAAACTATAAAATAATAAAACATCAACAAAAAATACTCTATGTACAGCAGTTTTATTTCTCTTTGTTTCTTTTCTTTTAATTAAAGTAAATCACCAAGTCTTCGGTGATAAATGGTAAGTGGTGTTTCATAGTACGGGACAGGTTTTTGTTGCGATTCGTGAAGTGATATACCTTCCTCTTTATTTTCTCGTTTAAATTAAAAAAAATAATCTTAAGAATCCATGCGAACTGCAATTCAATCGTTACCGTTCACGATTTACACATCCTAGAATGTCACGTTTACGATAATTCGTTTTCTTTATACACATACTTCCAGAGGAGTACGAACTATAGACATGCAATACCTCGATTTATATCATGGTATCGAGCAACTTAATTGCAACATTTAATAATAATAAAAAATAATATGTACATGCATTTTTTTATATGTATATGTAATTTATCTCTTAAAGTCATATGTAATAATTCATTTTATCTATTTCAAGAGTATAAAAAACAGAGCATCTCGGAAAGAGAGAATAGTCCGACGTACAGAATCACGTACAAAAAAAAATCAATACACTATCGAGAGCAATCTGTATGCTGGTCCATAGGATTGGTTTTGTTTTTTTCCCTGTTTTATACGATATTGTTTTCAACGTGCTTCGTAGAAAAGAAGAAAAAAACAACAAAAGAATATTCTTGTCTCTCTCGTACATTTTGAATGCTCCTCTGAGAAGACAACGGCTAGACCGTGTGTACGTGTGTGGATGTGCACGCGCGCGCGCCCCGGCGTATATCATGGATTCTTAAAGAAGAATGAAATTAAGTTAAAGCTGTGCATAGCTCCTCGAGGCGTGAAATTACCGCGTGTTATGTACAGTACCAAAAAAAAAAAAAAAAAAGAAAAAGAGTGATTAAACTAATTCGGCAATTCTACTCTCGATGCACAAAGTAGTAGAACGGTAGGTAGTTTCTTGAACGGAGCGTAGCAGACAGCATGCAAAATAATAAAGGATCCTGGGCCAATGTAAAAACGAATTCACTGCTCAAGTAGCTCCTGGCCGGCGACGGTGCAGAGCCTATAGAAAACTGTTTTACCGTGTCCGTCTTCTCCGGTGAGAATGATCTGACCGTCTTGGCCTAGTGTCGCTTCTGTGACACTGTTCAGGTCGACAGCGACGCTACCCTCCGCGCTACCTGCCACTTCGGCGAGAGTTTGAACTTCTCCTTGACTCGTGTGAATCTGCACCAAATAAACATCAAGTCATATATATTTCTTGCCTGTGCAATGCTTCAGCTTTGTCAATTTTTTCCATCTTTCTCGTAAACGCTATATATGGTTTCTTTAACCCTTAGCACTCAAGTGACGATTCCGAAGTGCCACTAAACATTGCTTTACCACTATTTAGCATCTAATAAATAAACTGCGGATGTTTATGTAATTTTCAATTTTTCTAGACGAATATTGAGAAACTCGAATCAAAGAGGGCGATTGCGGCCTAGATTGATCTTTTACCTAGCGCTTTTGACTACTGAAAATCCTGATCTTTGCATTATTGAGAAATGAAACCCCCATAAGGAGGTACTCCAAATTTATAAAATTATAGAGAATGGAAATATTACGAGTCGGAAGAGATCTTTAATTTTCCAATTAAAGTAAGTCCAAGTACAAAGGGTTAACCTTTAGAGAACTACAATTTTTTTAAGAACAAACTTGGTAATTTTGCGTAACATATTAGTTGTATATGTGGGTGTTGCGAAAATGTTTTACTTCCCCGAGAGGGGTGATTCCTGAGGTTATTTTAAGTATATAACTTTATCTTTTACGAGAATACTCTTCACGGTTTTGTTAAGGAGTCGTTAATAATAATAATTTTAATAACTGTTACTTGATAACAATCACACATGCGCTTCAAATACGTTCCATAGTTTCTTTCTGAAAAAATTCCTAAAAATTTGCACAAAAACTTGATGAAAACTCCCGCAAATGTGTACTCGGTAAGTCTAATAACTTACGGTAGCAACGCCTTGGACTTGTGCCGTTGTACCATCCGGTAACGTTATGATTGGGTTGTTGGGATCCACTTGGATGATAGACACAGTACCATCGGGATTCGTTATCGTTTGCAAAACTGCTGGATATTGGGTCGTCATCTACGGTAAAAGAAGCATAATCAAAAAAGAACGTTCATAACTAGCTCCCATTAGATTCGTAGAAAATAAAACGGTACTAAACACGAACGAAAAACGTATAAAAATTTCATAAGAGACATAAGCGAACGAAAACCGTGAGATACATGGTCGCGTACGATATGCAATAACTAGACTGCGGATCTTCATGCAAAATAAAACTCTTCTACGTCGATTACAAGATTACGGAGCCAATTGTTCGTGTTTTTCGACTGTTAATTGTTGTCGTAAATACATAAAATCCGCAGTCTGGCGATAACGATAGAAATAAAATACAGATCAAACTCAAATAAGGGAAACCAAACACATGAACATAAATACGAATTATGTTCAAAAGAATACGATTTCTAATCTTTCTCTACTGGGGAATTTGAAGAAACGCCACGACTACATAGCTGGCTACCAAACACCTATTTTAACTTTGGATCGAGCTCGAAAGATTAGGCATGCGAAATTTGGTTGGATTTGCACAGATATCGATCGTGTTGCTTCGTTCAATTCCTCCGTTTTTTTAAGTACTCTACCCACTCCCACCTGAGTGGCAGTGGCAAGAGTTGTAGGAGACGCGGCAATGATTTGTGCTGGCGAAGAGTTTCCCTTAGATGAATCCGTGCTGCTCAGGCGAACAACTCCCACCGTCTGTTGTTGTGCTTGTCCACCTTGGCCCTGGGTGGACGAATGTGACTGATGTGACGAGGAGTGAGGGGTCGATTGTTGTATCAGCACGTTCGACTTGTCGTCCTCTTCGCTGAACGCAGGCAGAAGATCTTCTCTGCCATGGAATTTGTAACAATTTATTACAATTTGCCTTAACGCGTGCGTCCAAGATATCTGAAACAAATGGAAACAACCGTTGTACTTTTGGCGCGATCGACGCAGTCATAAAAATTGGTGCAAAAGTGGTGTCTCTTCATCTTCAATGATTGTTTAAAAACATGTTTGAACGTTCTTAAATGTTAAAAGGCTCGCGTACCTTTTGTTTCTCATCCTCTGATCTCGCATCCATCCGAACGTTTGCCCATGGCAGCTCTTTCGGCCACCAAGGGGGTCGAGTACTATCCCTTCCCCAGCCAGGTTTGCCCCTACCCGTGGAGTACTTCAACATCAAGGGGATGAATGCCCTGAGCTGAGCTTGGGTCATCTTCTCCACGGGAGTCGGTATTCCATCTATGATGAGGGGTGGCAATTCATATAAAGATGGATCGTCTTGTACTGGAGGTGGAGCTTGTTGCGCCAGTGCGCTTTCAAGCTCTTCCATAATAACATTCCTTAAATTCTTGACTACATCTTCTAAAGGTTTTGCCCCGAATACTTTATAGCTACTGTTTGGCTTTCCAGGCGTGGCCACCAACACCACTGCCTGCTGTCCAACTCGCGTTGCGAATTCGTCTATTGTTTGCTGCAACAACATTTCAGATTTAATTAAAATCAACAATTAATTACAGCAGAACTACGATTATCCGTGCTAATTAGTGGAACATGATTCTTTATAAAAAGTATTCAAACGATAAAGAATTCGAACATCAGAGGCCTGAATAATCGAAGTTCTACTGTAAATTCAACTTTGCAATGGAGAGATGTGGGCCTTCGGGTTAGATGAAGATTCTTAATGATGTACTTACTCTGAGTTTTCTGAGAAGTCTATTTTGTTGTCTCTTCCTGATGCTGGGATTCGTTTCGAAACTATGAGGTCGTTTCCTCTTTTTCGCAGACACAATGGCAGCGGCTGCGGCTACGCCAACAGGGCCTAAATGTGCGAATTATTAATGATATGTTTTTCGGTTTTCCAGTTCCACACCAAATTGTGTCAGTAGAATGTACCAAAGAAAGTTTCCTCAAGTTCGAATAACAACTACAGTGTTATTCAAAGTTCGAAAGGCTTGTTTAAGAGAACATGTGTACATTCTGCTGACACCAGTATACGTCTGTATTATGTACATACAAAAACATATGAGATGCGAAAGCGGTAGTGATATGAAACGTGCTCGGTATTCAAACATATATGTACAATTACGTGAAGTATGATAGAGAAAATATATATACTCTTGGTTATTCTAATGGGCTAGGTGAAAATGAATATCTACCAACTATTGTATCGTTTCTAAAACGATAACTAAATAAAATAATAAAACAGAAACTTGGGTGATGAACCGAATCTGACACAGAGAAGTTCCAACGAATGTTAATGAACACACAAACAGTAAACGATACTAAACAAACTAATGCAAACGATAATCACACACAAATATTGACAAAATAAAAACAGTGTTTCCATGTGAATAAGATAAACAACAACATAAGCAAATAATAATACAGCACACAAACAATGTAAAATGCATTTGGCGATAGCGTCTTTGCGATATGCGTCTATTCTGCGTTACAACATCGAAGAATCAAATGAATGTTGTGAGAAAAGAATAATAAATTCATGCTGCGCTGTCAATGACATAAATAGAAAAACAAATAACAAACTTCTGCAGAGATGTAAAATAATATATAAGGTAGAAACAAAAATGATAATAATATTAGATATTCAATCTTGTTCAATTTTTCCAGATCACCGATAATTACCAAATTGGATGTATCATTGGCAGGCAGTATCCACTTCTGAATCTTTCCGTTAACCAGAAAATCGACAACTCCAATTCTACGTATACACATTTTCCCTCTAACGATTTCAGTTAATCAATTACAAAGAATTCTATGATACACAAGTACCAATTACATCGTACAGATCGACTCTAATGTAGATGAGATTTGATTAATCACACAGCTAATCGAATACATGATTGTACCAGCAACATCATGATAGAATTTACAGGCTTCTCCAGTAAGCTTTCCCCTTCTTAATTCATACGAATCAATTCATTTAACATCATTGGTGCACCCTGCATGTTACTCTTTCTTTTTTGTTTTACTTGCAAATGAGAATAATTAGAACAGAAATAACTCAAAAGGTGAAAAGCAAAAAAATGGAAATCACCATTAGCGTGTTTGATTTGCCAACCTGCAGCTGCTAGCTGGGCCGTAACGTCATCGTCCATGGCAGCCGTGAGGAGGTCGCCTTCCTCGTACGTCTCGGACCCGCTACTTGGCTCGTCATCGTCGTCGTCTGAAATTCTGTCCATCGTGCCAGACTCTGTGTTTGGCAGAGATACCATCTTCTTATCCACGTCGCCTGTGTTATCCTCCGATATATTGCAACGCCCCGATGCGGATATTGGTCTTGGATCGTTTCAGTTTCTTCTCTACATCACAGTCACCTATTTAGGAAAACCAAAATCTATATTAAAAAAACAATTCAGCAAGCCGAAAACAACTAAAGAAACTTAAAATAGTCATCGATTAAACCTTTTTCCACAGATTATTTTAAGCAGCTGCGATCGTCAAGGACTACACACTTTTTTGTACAGTGTGGATTTTGTTAAAGTAATGCATATACACAGAATTTCTCTCATTGCTGTACAGCAAGGTAACATGTACATCTTAAATATCGTTAGATCGTGGACATACATATTACCTATATACCACTAATAAAATTTTGTGTTAAAAAATTTGTGCTGGGCATTTACTAGTGTTTGCGTACAGAACTTAATCCACTTGTGTATGGGAAGATAGCAAGTCTCTATTCTGTGGTAGAACGAGTATTCTATATACTCGCATGGGTAAGTACTAAGAGTTTTAATCCGAACCATATGTCCCACTCTACGGTCTAAAAGCCCTTTGAATCTGAGTAACATTAGTGATCTAGATATACATACTAATAAGATAACATTCCCGATTATCTAGATACATATACTAATAAGATAACAAAACTGAGTCACATTCAGAACCTTTAGCATCTGCCCCATTTACCATATCACAGTGTTCCCCTATCATTACAAAATTAGGTGGATAGCAGCTGGGGCTACTCAGCTTTCTGACCAATACAATACAACAGCTGAAAATTACCGATTCAAACCAATAACGTTTGAGAATTGAAGCTGATGAATACAGCATAACAATTATAAACAAAAAAAAATAGTAAACATAGAAGAAATCATAGACATGTGCCTTATCCGAAACCGAATGCAAAGCGTGAAATTAGCAATTGAAACGAAAAACGTATAAAAATTCAAGGCAACGAGTACGGCGATAATTACGGAGAACGTATGCTATCGGAAGCCGAATCGAGGGGCACGGTAATACATTTCATAGGATGACTAGCGAAAAGAGAAAGAAAAAACGATCATGGCATAGGAAGAAAGAAAGAAAGTGTGGGAGATATACTTTTTGAAAGATCGACAACATGGGAATCCATTCGGGAGCGTTTCCCGCGCGTAAGATCCGGAAGCGAGCACACGCGTCCTCGTGCGTGAAGAGGTAAGAGGGAGGGAGAGGAAGAATATCTTAGTCGGCGTGATCGCGAAGAAGACGATCGAGGATCTGGATGTAACGCTAGGGGAAGGTTTCGTATCGGCGTGTAGCACGGCATGATGGAAAGAAAGTAGGGAAGAGGGATAGGCGAGGAGAGAGAAGAAGAGAAGATTGATAAAACACAGAGAAGAGAGCGGGAGGACGAGTTTAAAGAAGGCCGGTTGATGCGAAGAAGCGCGGTGACTCGACGGAAGAGAGAGAGGATGCGCGTTTGTTCGGCGACGGCGATACGTTTGGGGGGGCAATGAAAATGCGCAGGGCACACGCAAAAGAGACCACCTCCGGGGCCGCAAAGCTCATGACCGCGGTGGTACCGCGGTTGAGCCATGGAGCAGGCCCAGTGAAAATCGCGAGTTGCGTACGCACCTTGTGTGTCCCTCTGAGTGGTCACCCGATCAGGGAGGGCTCAGGGTTTCGCGTCTGCGGGGAGGCCGCCGCGCCGTCGGCTACGCTCTCTCACCACGCCCTACGTTCGCGCTCGCGTCTCGCGGTCGTCATCGTCTCGGCCGGCCGTGTCAAAGCACCCGCTCGCTCTCTGAACCCGCACACCACTTCCACCGAGTGCGAGAGCCCGTTAGCCACGCGACCGCGTTCGATCTCACCGGGCGTAAATCGCGTGCAGGTCGCGCCGCGCCGCAACACGCACAACAGCCGCCATAGACACCATCGGCAGTTTCTCGTGCGGGCGACCAGTCGCCGTATCGATCGGCTACCGCGGCCCTCCATCTCCACCACAAACAAACGCGGCAGGCGAGGCGGCCATTTTGAGCGAGCCTGCGCGGTGCACTCCAAGCAGACGATGCGAAATTGCCCTTATTTCGCGTACCAGCGACGCCCGCGCATCGCCCGGCCCCTCAACCCACGCTTACCAGCTAATAACAAACGGAGAACTTTTTGCCACTCACCAATTTCCCGTGAGAATCCGCGAAATTCTACCACCGTCCACGGAAACGCGAACACCATATACATGTATGCGGGTCTGGAATAACGTGATTGGCCGCCGCGTCCGGGGTACGCGTCATGGCGCCCGCTCGAACGACGATTCGATTGGTCCCTGAAACACGTGACTATTCCGTTCCGCCGCGGGCCTGGAACGATGTTGCCCTGTCTCAGCCTAACCTAACAAAACCATCGCCCATCGTCGCCTGAAAACCTGCCCACGAACCACCAGCCGTCTACCCACATGTTGTTTTGACGTTTCCACTGCGGACCAAGTTGCTCGGTATGACCACTGATTCCCCCCGATCTCATTCAATCTCGATTCTTCGCGAACCTCGATTTTCTTCGTTTGGTCACGCGTTTGTTGTTACACCGTTGTTGACCCATTGATCGATCGACGTTTCTTTTTTTTTTTTGTTTAAATTGATTATATCAATCGATCGATGAAATTAATTACCGATTGCGAACATTGATCTTTCCGTGACTCTCTGCGTGGCATAAATGTTATTTACATCGTAACTCCTGAATTTTGGCGTTAGTAATACGAAAACACGTCGAGACTCGTAAGGGACAAAATACGCTTTATTTCTTTTCTTTTTTTTTTTACAATCTTTATAATAAATCTAACAATATAAAAGTATATTATTAAAAATAATATTTAATAGTATAAAATGTTGTAAAGCAGCTTTACATATCACATCTGGGGTGGGGTAAATTACTAACTATACACGTTAGCTCAAGTGGTATCGACCGATTGGATTTTCAATAATATTCTTTTTACTCTCTCGATTCGGATAATACTTTTCCAGAACGTTCCGAGCGCGTTTTTGGAGTAGATACAAACTTCAGGAAAAAGTAGATGCGTGGTTGGAAGACGCGTCTTATGTAAACGCAGTCTGTAGAAGGTTCAAAGGTTTACAATACAGTTAGATAATGGATGTTAACGCGTTAATCCAATTGGTTGCAGGCACAATTACCACGATGAAAGAAATGTGTCTACTCTCAAGCCCATGGCTTATTTTTATTACACAATTTTCCATACCATCCACGTTCGCAAAGACACGTATTGTCTGGTTGACATGTTCCGTTTCTACAAGCTCTTGTGCAAGCCGAACGCTGTGGAGATCTTCTGCCAATTTCACAATGATCCCCTTTGAAACCTGCTGGACATCTGCAGACATTGTTGCCTTTGCATTTTCCTCCGTTCAAGCAGGGTATTACGCATTTAGCTGAGGACAGAGAGAGTGGATAATTTTTTTTAAAAATCATTTTCTTTCCTGGAATCTACAAATTGCAACTTACAGAATTCACACCGTAACCCGAAATATCCTTTAGGACATTCGCAGGTGTCTTTCTGTACACATTTCCCACCGTTTAAACACTTCTCCGCACAGATACCTGGAATTCATCAAATTTCGATCAAGATAGAGATTAGACAGAAGGTTTGGTGGATTTATAAAAACATTGGAACAATGAAAATTATTTACATAAGAAATAAATTTTTCGTTTAGCTCCATTTCCTCGCAAACGATGTATGAATATTTTATTTTGCATAAAGATCCACTGCCTACCAATGATAGATAGACTGCACACGTTTATGCAAACATTAAGTCTTGCACAAATTCTTTCAAACTTATACTTTTATAGATTCTTGTGAAAAATATTATTTCAAACAGAAATCTAGTTTTAAACCTTGGAAAACGGTGCACTAAAAGCTCCTTTATCGTACATTGCAGTCGTTCCGCGTATTTCGATAAGCAAAATAACATCGACACTTCTCTTTGAAGTTTGTAGGAAAAAATGTTGCGCTTGAGGCAGCTCGGAGTTCGCTACAGCAGCAGCAGCAGCACGTCTGCAGCGTCGTGTGCGACAAAGTCAGGAAAACTGTTAGATTCGATAATAAGAGTAGATCATGCTGGAGAATTAGGAGCGGATAGAATATACGCCGGGCAGATGGCCGTTCTAGGTATAAACTAGCTCTAAAGACTATCAGGATAGCGAGATACCGTTCATCCACACACATTTTAAACATATTCTGCGTGCGCGGGACAGGTAAGACCGCGGTCGGTCCAACGATTCAACACATGTGGGACCAAGAGAAACGGCATCGGGCGAAGTTCGAAGAGTTAATTAGAAAGTACCGCGTGAGACCGACTATTCTGACGCCGGTTTGGAACATAGCCGGGTTCGCTTTGGGGGCTGGTACGGCGCTGATAGGTGAAAAAGCGGCCATGGCCTGCACCGTGGCTGTCGAAACAGTAATCACCGAACATTACAACAACCAGTTGCGCGATTTAATGGAAACCGGCGAAACCGTCGACGAAGAACTGCTAGAGACCATCAAAAAGTTCCGGGACGAGGAGCAAGAACATCACGATACGGGTATAGACCACGGCGCTGAACAGGCGCCATTCTACGAGGCTCTAACCAACGTGATCAAGTTCGGCTGCAAAACGGCCATATCGATATCAAAAGTGATATAGTTCTGTTAGCTATAGTTCGTAATTTCTTCATCAGTATGTAGAATATATTAGATTTTCTCTTGTGTTACTGTGCAGTTGATTTTTCAATACCTCCTTCGCAATACGGTCCCTGGAAACCCGGAGGGCAGGAGCAGATGCCAGGAGCCGTACAGTTACCGCCGTTCATGCAATTAGGGTAACACAGCGCCTTCTTGCAATGGGGTGGTCCCAGATAACCGTCCGGACAGGGTCCGGGATTCGGTTCTGTAATAAAATACAATTGTTATTCGTATACGGGAGTGCACCGGAACAGGAAATGGTCCGAGACAAAATGTGTAAACCATAAATGTATTGTAACGACGCAGTACCATGCACGCTACCGAAGCATTAAAAACCTCATGCGTTTGTACCGGCCGATACCATGCGAACGCGGCCAATCAATATTCCATTGATCTTCATCTTCATCGGCGACCGAGCAGCGACCGGTCGGACGGTTTTATCGCGAGGAGGAAACACAGGAGGCATTCAACGATTATTTTCCGCAACGCCCACTCGAATCCAAGCAGATAAGCGTAAATTGCATGCACCCGACAGGCCGTTTAAGGAACGCCCGGCCACTTAAGATACCTTCGTTAACGTGTACATTTCGGGATATCTCGGAGACGGGGACAGAACACAGCCGTGCATTCATCCGGTCGAAAACAGCCAGTTAGGCAATTACGGTACGCGGGGGCGTTCGCAACCAAGGATCTGTCTGGTTGCTACTTAGCGTTTCAAACGTCCAAATGTGCACAGTTAAACTTTGAAAGAAATTTTGAAGGCTCGACGTTGCAGCGCTTGGTCGTTGGAAACCAGAACTCGAAGACAATCGATTTTCATTCTTCAAGCGTAGCGTATCGTCGTTATTCCAGAGAACTGTTGCGTGAATTTTAGAAACTCGATGACTTATAAATAGACTGCGGATTTTATGCGTTTATTAATAAAAATGTGTCGGTGTAATTTAATAGAGTTACGAGGTTGAACGAATCTAAGAACGTCGATGTAGCATTTTCAATATTCCAAGAGTTCGAATTTTCATTCGAGAAAGAAAGAAGCTTCTGAATGACCCACTGTGACATTTCTATTTCACTCGAGTTTGATGCGACTCGGTTTGAAAAATTTGTATGTTACTTGTAATTTTATGATAACAAAGACTCCTTTAGATTTGTTTCGCACAAAATTCGCAGGCTACTCGGCTCAGTTCGTTTTTAGAATAACGATTTTGATTGTACAGCAGTTGTTTTCGGGATAGTTTTGTTAAGTCGCGAGAGCAGAGCGAACAGTTTCGATCGTTTCCGATAGTGGCATGCGGCAAATCAGGCGAGATGAATTATTGCAGATACAGAACTGTATGTGTGAGTGGAGAGATGGTGATCGTGGGCGCGATTGACGCACTCACCGCGCACGGTGCATTCTTTCCTCAGGTTCAGACGAAGGGGTGTCCCGTTTAAAGGTTTCCCCTTGCGTGTCTCGATCATCAGACCGATGCCCAATTGCGCTATGCCCGAGTTATTACCGGAACATGGCAACATCACGCTGAATTCTGCGACGGAAATACACTTATCTATTTATTCCAGTTCTTTCCCGGTCGGGGAACTTGCAACGGAGGGCCACATCGTAAACGTCTTTCGAGTCTCTGCTTACTGTCACTCATAGTAGCTCGAGCCATTTATCACGTCACGTCGAAATCTTGATTTTTTTTATCAATATAACCGTGTCGATCGTGTAGATAATACACTTTCATGTAGGACTTGTGACTTGCCTTTTTGTTTCTTGGTCTGCACCGCTTTCTCGATTAAAATAAAACTTGCTCGCTCAAATTCTTTAATTGCTCGGCATTTAAACGAATAAGCAAAATATAAATTCGTATGAATATATATACATTATTTCCAATTTATCAAGATTTTTATTTCGCATACAAAAGATTTTCAAAAAATTGTATGTTTGATTATTGTATATCGTGAGATTCGTGAAGATTGTTTAAACGAGGCCCTCTTAATTATTATGCAATAGCAACAGAAGTGACGCTTACCCTTCGGTCTCTTCGGGACTCTTCCTTGCGTTTTGATCGTGATCGACGGCGTTTTCAGGATCGACTCGTCGAACGATTTCAGCCGATAGAAATTGTAGTAATACTTTTTTACGCCGGATTTCCATGTGAAGTTCACATACGTTACCTCGCTCGGGATGATCGGCAATTTGCTCTCGAATTCAGGGTCCAGAAGGTACGACAACACCCTGCCCTCGGTGATCGCGAATATCTCCATTTCGAGACCTAAACGTGACAGAAAGGATATCGGTTTCGATCGTTCTCCCAACAACGTGGCAATTTACGTCGCGTTCAATTCCATGCAGTTCGAATCAACATGGAACGATCACAAACATGAGAGGAATTTCATTCCCCCATCGTTTAATATAAGCAGAAATGCAATGTTCAATTTCAAGAATTCTATCGATCGAAATAGGAGTTGGTTCGGAAACAATTAACCCGGCAGGCCGTCGACGAAACACTGTGGGACAGATTTCCCACCTGTCAACGAGGTAAATCACCCCATAATACACGCAGACCCACATTAGTATACTATGGTACATTGGCACTTGCTGAAAACGTCACCTCGAAAGTCTCTGGCTGCGATGAAAAGCGCCGCATGTCAGAATTTCGAAAAAACTTCAGAACTTTATATCACAGGATTTATCAGAAAAAATTCTCAAAAACAAATTCGAAAGGTTGAAAGAAACAATACAATTCACCCGATGAAAACTTTAAACGGCAGTACCTCGAGAGTGTAGGTATTTACGTGACATGCGGCGTTCTTCCTGACAACAGCTTACATCGCAAAATTCGTGTGGAGAGGAAGGGCGAACGGCGACACACGCGCACGCAGGGGACGCGTTCGACGGTCGGTTTTCTCGATTGGTCCTCGAAACACGTCGTAACACGGTTTAGAATATCGTTAGTCACCGGGAAGGTTCTCGGTGCCGCGCCGGTCGGCATCACGAATCCCGCACACTCACCGCTGAACATTTTAATCTGTTGCTGGTCGATCCAGAGAGAGATGTCACCGGACGGTTTGTGTCCATTGCCGGAGCGATGGTGATGCCTCGCGGCCGCCGTGTCCAGGAGCAGAGCGATCACCGCCGAGGCCAGGGCGGCTGCGGCCCACTGCATAATTAACGACGTGCCGCCAGGTGTTGCACGGTTTATGACTAGCCCCCCTTTTGTGGCCTACGCGAACAGGTCTATCTGTCTTTCTCCCGCGGCCACGGGCCCCGGGCGCTGCCTCGGTTTGTCTGTGTTACTTTTTTTTTCTCTCTCTCTCTCTCTCTTTCTCTGTCCCTTTTACCCCCTCTCCCTCCCTTCTCTGTTTTCTTTTTCTCTCTAGATTCGGAGGAAGGGAGACTTAGAGAAAGAGAGGGAGAGAGAAAGAGAGAAGAGACCAGAGGAGAGGAACACGCCGCGATTCGACGCGTGAAATTCGGGATTTCACGGCAAGAAGCTCGAGACGAACGGGCACGTTCTCACGCACGCAATCTAACGAGCTGACACGACGACCCAACAAGGGAGAGGAGTAGTGTCGGGCCCCGAGTCGAGAGAGCCGAGGGGCCGGTGGGGATCGCACTCCCGATCGAACACGACCGGACGACGGGAACCGACCGACCGACACCGACCGACACCGACCGACCGGTTGACCGACGACCAATATAGTCGTCTCTCTCTCTCTCTCTTTCTCTCTCTCTTTCTCTCTCTTCTTCCCACTCACTCGTTCCTTCTCGCTCAGACTCCGTTGGTAATACAGAGCACGCCCGGATAACGGAGACGGGGCGGGGGCGGATTTCCTCGGAACACCGAGAGAGAACACGTACACACGTGCGTACGGACCGCGTCGCTGCGGCAAACTGACTGACTGACTGACTGACTCAATGAGAAAAGGTCCGCGCCGAACCAGCAGCAGCCGCCGCGGTAGTGGGCAAGTCCTATACCAAGCCCGTGAGACCGCGAGCGAGATCTTTATCTTCTTTAAGGGGCCCCGATACACGACGGGATAAGGGTGCGTGCACAACGATACTCGATCGAATAGGGGAAAACCTTGTATGGAATTGTCGAAAATACGAAGCGGAAAGTGGAAAATTAATGAGACTCTTTGCTGAAAAGGGTGTAGAGCTAGAAGAGGAAAGATGATTCTACCCTAAGGGCAACAGCAGTCTTTTTAACCCTCATACGTTCCTCAGGGTGAGAAGTCACCCATTCACTATTTTTACATATTATAAAATGATTGTTTCCTCTTTATCTGTATTGTGAGACATATTTTATTATTATTACTATTATTATTGTTTATTATAGACGGACTGAAGCCTTTTACATAAGTGTTTACAATAAAAAAAGAAGAGAAAGATACAAGACTACTCGTCTAATAACAAAGAAACAAGGACATGCACAACAAAAAAGTAATAATAATGGTACAATCGACATGATATTATCATATAATCCTGCTTCTCTCTCTTTTTCAGTCCGTCTATAATAAATAATAATAAATTGAAGAAGTTGAGAAGTGCTTTTAGGCAATGAAATACGAGATCGTTTTGGCAAAAAGATTTTAGATAATAAAATAAAGAAAGACAATTGTGAAAAGGACCTTTGTCGGTCCTGTTACGAGGCCCATTGTAGACAGCGACCGAATTAACCCCTAATTAGACAGGCGCTCTTTAAGGTCCTCGATCCGGCGGTGATTACGCATAGACCAGTTTCAAAATGAATTATAGAGTTATCGATTGAATCGAGCGAGAGTATCAATGTTCCCGGGGAAGGAGTGCCGAGAGCGGAGAGAAGGCAGACCGGTCGATGCGCGAATGATTAATCGCAACTGCGGGTGTCGATGATTCTAAACGTAACGTTACGCTTGAAAAATCGACGCCAGCTCGGTGGGATGATCCATGATCGAGAGAACGAAGAAGAGGGATCCGAGAAGACTGTCGAGTCACACGGACTCGGCGAACCTCGCCCATTGAAGTCACGGAAGGTTCTATGCGGTTTCTTCCGAGTTCTCTAGACTCGGGCGACGCAGACGAGTTAATGGCAACTCGGTGTCAAGTTCCAGAACAAAGTCCAAACTGCAACCGTGAATTCTCTTTGCCGAATGCAAAGACAGACAACCGGGGGAGGGAGAGAAAGAGAGAGAGAGAGTAGAATGGCGGAGGAGGAAGAAGAGGGGTCTAGAAGACGAAGTACGAAAGAGAATGGAAGAAGGAACGAGGAGGACCCCGGCCAAAGACGTTTAAAAACTGGTTCCTTCCACCGATCTTTTTTTTCACCTTATTTGCTAATCCGAATTCTGATTTCCATATATCCGCATGTACTATATTCGAGTCCACCGAGCAGATCGGTATCGGCCAGCTTCTCTGACCGTAAAATATGTCGACGGGTCCGCCTCCGATTTACTACAAGATATATCCACCAGATGTTTATCGGGACTCGGAGCGTGTCTGTCTTTAATAAAATCATCCGTATCCCGGTGGAACAGAAGGAATCCGAGCGGGGAACCGGTACGCTCGCTAATTGCTACCAAATCGACGCCAATTTTGTCGCCGATCCTTCTACAAACTACATCCGACTGCTCTCAACGGCAGTCCACGCGAATATTTTCTTTCAACTAGCGTTTCATTTTTAATCCGACGGAAATTTTTACGATCTTTCTAGCTATTTCAGGCCGCGCATACTGGTCGAGAGCAACTTACTTTTTATCGTCTAAGACTACTTTTTAGAATTGTCTACTTGTTAGAATTTAGAAGAAGATATTTAGGGTAGCCTGCTTTGGCTGAGACACCCTGTATATGCGAGTAATTAAAAGTTAAACATGTCTTTCCTCGTTGAAAGCTAACCGTACCGCCACACATTATTTACTTTCTTATTATTGAAATTGTAAAGATGCTCCCGTTAGAAATGATTCAATAAGTTTCTTTATTCGAGCAGGTATTGTCACAAAAATTGTGAAGAGTCTGAATAAACTCGGTCTTGTAATTTCTATAAAACGATATAACTATATCCGATACATTCTGTACCCGTGTTAATCCTGTATCGTATCCGAGGTATAAAAATTAGATACAGTCACATTGAACGTTGTAAAAAGTATCAGCCATAAAATAGACATTCCAGTTGAGGATTCAATTATTGTTGGCTAGTAGTGTTAGGTCGAATAAGAGAGAAAAAAATATATGAAAGGGAATTATTGATAGAGGTTTAAATGGGTTTAGAAATGGACAAAAGCATTCGGCTCGCTCGGGCTGATTGTCCTCGGCAGGTCGTCCATCACCTGACGGAACGAAGAAACGATTACTGTCCGGTGAAAGACTCTCGAATCTTCGAGAGGGTTAATAAACTTGGAGTACACGGTGTTACATGGTTGTTCGCGTGATCGGTTCCCGACACGGGTTATTCTTCCCGTACAATGTTCTCTCTCTCTCTCGAATTTCCGTGGTCGTTTTGTAATCCGTTACAAAGGCCGACTTGTTAGGTGCCCCGATGGTGTATAGGACACGCACGATTTTACACTCTGCCGCTTGTGGTCGTTCAGCCCGCAAAGATTTTTCGCGCCTCCTTCGCCGGAGAAGACAGTTTCTCTCTCGCGAGAACGCCGATGGATCTTCCAGAGGAGATCACGTCGATGATCACGTGGGACTTTCTACAAACAACCGTCGACAACTGGGAGGACGTATACGAGACCCATCGGATGTACAGGGTGCTCTGCAAATCGTAATAAACTTCACAGTGTCTGCCAATCTCTGTGTTCAAGGCACTTTTCTTCAATGACACTAAGTTTTTACAGAGAATGATGCTTCTAGCAACTTCTCCGAGATATGATAAGGAAAGAAAATGTTAATAAAAATTAATGATGCTAACAAATAAAGGAAGAGAATTTGTAGAAGAACTTTTAGGTGAAGAAGTAGGGAAAGACGAATTTTCAGTGGGCCTTTGGAGAGCTTATTTTATTCCGTAGACGTTTTTCAGAATTCTCGAGTGTTCTAGGATCAAGGAAGCTTTCCGTCGATCCCCAGCGTACCGAAATCAACGCGAAAGTAGCGAACAGGCGAATATAATGGGACGGTCGTGGACTGCATTACTATTTCCGAACACAGGGCTCGAATGGTCCTGAATCAATGAATAATGCATGATGCGCGATAGACGGGCCGCTTGGGCAGTGGCTCGAGCTCGTCAACGGTGAACTGTCTTCCACGAGAGATCTCCTTAACTCACGGATAAGAGAGCTGTACTTAATTTAACGCTGCTCAACGTTCGCGAGCTACTTCCCGATAAACGGTATTCACGTTTCCGACATGGTATATAGTGGCGCACTCAATGGGGGAGAGGGTAAGTCCTCCCCAAGAAAAAGGAAACAAAACCCTGGAAAATTAGCGAAACTGTAAAAACATTAGAACTGTTATGTCGTTTTCAATCTATTTAACATATTAAGATAGAAAATAAATTTCTATTTTGCCGGAGTAAAATTCATTATAGTACACCATGGTAATTGCAAATTAATTGAAAAAGTAGAATGATTTTAACAATAGAGAATGATTAACAAAAAGATGAATCTGACACTTTTTCTTCAGAATAATTTATCCGTAGATATTTCTATCAAAGACAAGAAATATTTGCAAGTGTCTTGGATGTCGCGTGTTTCAACGAAAATGATTTTGAAAGGAGTCCCAATCAATTTACTGCTAGAGTAAATATAGACGATGGCACAACGGGTTGTGAGAAGACAGCGATTAGGGGCGTGAGATGTCCTTTCAGGGTTTTTAGGGCGCGAAAAGTCAGGTTGTTCAAAGGTTCGTGGGGATATCTTCATCTCGAAAGGTCAGAACAGCGCCGGGTTGCCGAAGGCTACGGCGCGCGGCGCGGGTAGGGACGGCGGCGGGGGCTGTTCTGGTTCCGTCGGGTAACAGGTTTAACAGAGCTCTCAATGAATAGTTGATAATAGTGTCCATTGTAGACCGCGTGTCGTGGGACGGGCCCCATCTAACAAATGGCCCATTGTTATCTGTTAAGGCGTTTCGGTTTTTTCTGTTGCCCCTGCGTGCCGGCTATCCTTCTTCCCGTTCTGTCCCTAGTAGCACAAAAATATTGCATAAATATTTTTGTTCAAATATTGGAAAAATATTTTTTAAGCCACATTTTTTTCATATGAGAAAAATATTGGATCTGAATATTGTATACATGTACAAGAAATGTAAATTGAATGTTTAAAAATATAAGCTAAATATTCAGAGAATATAAACTACACCATAAAATTTCAAGAATTATAGGGTATAGAGATATTATAGATCGGAAGATAATGTTTAATTATCGAGTTGAAATAGTTCCAAGTGCAAAGGGTTAAAAACGTTTCGTCGAGGCGTGGTTTAGCGGTGTTTCACGGTAGGTGTCGGTCGATCCGAGCCGCCCGGGAAGAAGGAATGGTATTTATGGCTGTCGATTACGAGCGGGCATAACTCGCGTGTATTTTTCAATCGACGAAACGGCGTAATAATAGCCCCCGAACGTGAGATCGTTTCGCCGGTTCGTGATTTACCCGCGTGTGCACGCTATGCTGAGCCGGCGCACAGTGGGCCGGATCGGAGAATTTATGGATATTTATGTAGAACTTTTGTGAACCATTTATGATGTTGAGATGAGCTTTCAACTAAAAAATATTCTAACATAATCCTTCTCTAATAACACAAAAAAAAAATTTTACGTTCTTAAAAAGATAGAATTTTTAAATATTTTTCTATGCAAAACGCACCCTGATATCTTTAATAGTTCAAAAGTTATACTAAAAAATGTCACTAAAATTTTCGATCCAGCCCACTGTGTGGCGGCAAGTGTCGAGCGGTCGAACCGGGTGGGTCTTAAGATAATCGATTTCACGGGTATCGTTAGTGGGGTAATCAATTTTTCCCACGTTTTTATTATTTATTAGCTCGCTTTCTTGTTTGTCTGTCTGTCTGTCCGGTACAAATCTTGTAATTGATTTTAAACTAACTTCCCGATGAGCTAGAGACTTGAAAATTTCAACATAGCACATAATTGGATGACAATGCAAAATTGAAAATTTTTTTTATAAAAAGGACTACGTTTAATATTTAAACAATATTTTTCTTGATTAGGACACCGACTGGTGTCCCCTGATAGCCGAACGAAATTAGAGGATATTCGGTAAACGCGACGTTGTATATTACAAGAGGCAGATACAAGGCAAGGTACAATTGATCCGAAGAGTGGATATTATACAGGGCTCGCGAACGAACGGGAGAGTTGTTCCTCGAGTCCTCTTCTTCTTCTTCTTCGAGAAGAAGGGTCTCTCGTCTCCGGACGAGCGCGGCCAGTGCCGGTTTTATTCCCGATCGAATGTTTTTGCCCGACCGTCGCAAACCTAATTGGATTCGCTACGATCGACGGCCGAGAGCCGTATTATAGCGGGCATTACGCAAAATCACGTACCGTGCCCCGGCGGTTTTTAAATGTCGATCCAGAGCCGGCCCGTTTGAACCCGTATCAACACGGTCCCCCAAGATCCGTGATCATCGTGCACAAGAAATGGGATCGGGCCGCCGCGCGGCGATTCGTTCCGCCGCTTAATCGCAACGGATACTTTGTACCCACAAAATTCGTTTCTCAACACGCCGCACCGCCCGGAGCCGTCCCCGTTTCTTGCCAGGGCCCCGTCGACAAGGCCCTTTTTGCAACCCTGATCAAATCTAGACTCACAATGGAACACCATCCGTCTGAAACGCTATTTTTCTGAGCGTCCGCCTCTCACCCTTTCGCCGCGAGAACCGTCTACACTGTACAGTACAGCCTCGTATTTTAAAATCAATTATATTACACGTTTCTTCGATTGGAAAATTCATTGTTTCCCAGTTGCGTCTACTTTTGTGTACCCGTACGAACTTTGTTTCAGAATCATATCCTATATCCCGACCTGGGTAACAAAATATTTCAATTAAGAAATACAAATTTTTGCAAATACTGTTACTCAAAACTGTGTTACATGTTTCATTTAAAAGTTTCAACCGGACACATTCTACACAAAAAGAAATACAAGTAGGGTACAGGATCCTAATCATGTATTATGGCAGTGTCCGATCCAAACTTTGCAACATGGGTTATTTTCCACCCTATACAATAGATTCCTTTTTGTGCGGACCCTCTCTTTGCCCCCTATTTTATATACATGTATTTCTGAAATCTCACTGTTTCTTTAGTGTTAGTGTTGTATTTGAAAATGTTCATTGTGTTGAATCTGTCCTAGTTTACAAGTCATTCTTGCAATGTGTGCATGCTGCTAATAATCCCATGTAGGGTTTTATAGCCTAATAAAAAGCATACAACTAGTCTATGGATTTCAATGCAAATGGAAACAGGAATTTCTACTTTCGGTAATTTTAACGAGTCCAAAATAGCGTAACGATGTTCTGGAATTCTTCTAATGTCCACAGCAGATGTGGGTAAAAGATATTTCAACTAAGAAATCAAAATATTTTCAAATACTATTACATGCTCACAACTATGTTGCATGTTTCATTTAAAAAAGTAATTTCGTATTAGTTCCAAATGAATGATATGTAACACAGTTGTGAGCATTTAATAGTATTTGAAAATATTTCGGTTTCTTAGTTGAAATATATTTTACCCAGGTCTGCTGCGAACATTAGAAGAATTCCAGAACATCCTAACGCTATTTTGGACTCGTTAAAATTATCGAAAGAAGAAATTCTCATTTCCCATTTGCATTGAAATCCATAGCCCAGTTGTATTTCTTTTATGTAGAATATTTCCGGTTGAAACTTTTGAGTAAAAGTATTTGTAAATATTTGTGTTTCTTAAATGAAATATTTTGTTGTCAAAGTCTGGGTATATGTATTCCGGGTGTAGAAGCTCTCCCGCCATTTCTCTTCTCGAGATTTTCCCACTTTCATCGGTCCCCTTCGATGCGGCCCATCGTTCGACGCGTACCCCCACCTCCACCGCGTTACCAGCATTTCTCTCTCACCCCCGGCCGAGTCGCGAGAAACGGTACGGTGGAGAAAAAGAAAAAGGGCAGAACGGGGGAAGAAGCGGAGAGCCGACGACGCAGAAATGTATATACCCGGGTCCGGGATCGGACCGCGCCGTCAGCTACATGCATCGACGTTAGCGCCTGCCGTTCAAGTCCGGCCTGAACCTAACGCTCTTTCACGAGACTGTTCCTTGCGTCCGAACACAAGCTGATAGGCTTGTGTGCGTGTTTGCCTCTCTGCTTCCCGTGTCCCGAAGGAGAAGAGGAGGTAAGGTCGACTCGCACGCTGGAAAAAGATCGGGTGTACGAGCACACGATCATCGAACGCGAGTACGTTGCACGGTAAGCATTGTTTAGCGATAAGTATTAGGTCATCCCACATGTAATATAATTTATATAAACGTACATACCTTTAACAGTTCTCTGAATCTCGATCGACGATTGTTTCAAACTACAATTAATGTTATCGGCGCACTGGTTCGATCCATTGGAACATAAGCAAATTTGCAAAAATATCATATGAAATTTAATTCAACGTTTCGGTCTCAACCTACACCATTTTGAATAGAAAATTTCATTATTGCGTCTGTAAGAATTAATCAAAGATATTATTTTGTATAAATTATAGAACGGTTAGGCAAACGTGTTTTCACATAAATAGAGAATAAAAAAGGATTTGGACTCAAAGAATGTGTACTCACATGCTTATAAGAAAAGGTATTAATTTACATTCTTAAAGATTACGGAACAACATGTTGGTTCCATGCCGGATTGAAAAGAACGGATTGAAAACCTCAGATCTCTGACCTTTAAGTTTGTTGGTAGAACCTCGTGATTTCTGTACAAGATCTCGAATTTCACCTTCGTCTGTCCCAGGAGGATGCCCGGAACGTTCCTTGTCTTCTAAACAAAATGTCCCACTTGTTCGCGGCGATCGTTACTGAACTTCTTCTCCGAAATTCATATAACCTGAGTTGTTGGGGATGGATACGCGCCTCGCTCATGATTTTTCACTGCTAGAATCACTGTGTTCACTATTTCACGATCCTGTACCTATGTAAACCTTCTTTAGACCGTTCCCGAACAACTATTAGCGTGATATGTTTATAAATCGACGCGCGAAATGTATACACAAAAGTCGGCACGAACTTATGGGACGACCTAGACCTAATACTTGCAATTAGTTAGCTGTTTATTGTCGTATGCTGCGTCGGGCGACCGGAAACGCGGGAACATTTGTATTCCTTTTTAATTTATTCGTGTTGGAATTGATTTTGTATACACGATTATTTAACGAAAATTCCAGATACGCTTACGGACTTTTTATTTATATTTCAAAGCATCGTTGTAAGTTTTCATAACAAAGTTCCACATATGATTGTTAGCAACGCTGGTACATCCAATAAGACCGACGGATGACCACAGTGCAGTGTAAATATTGTTTTATTAAAATTTTCATTACGAGTAAGTATAACTTATCGCTTTTTAACTTAATTTCGGACTGTACTACAGATGCAATAAGTGCGTACATGTTTAATTATAAAACAAATAACCCGTTTAACATTTACTTCTTACTGTGCCGATAACTGTACTATTTGTTTTACAATTGTTATTCACTGAATATGTTTTATAATAACAGATTTTTCATTCGAAAAACTGTTCGATTTTGCAGAAAAATCTCTATTAGCTCATAAAAGGATTTTTACTACGGTACAGTTTACCCTACGCGAACAGGGAATCGTTCGAAAAGTCTGTGCACTTGAATGATTATCGAAATTGAGTTTCTAGATTGTCGAGGTATCACGCTGTGCGCTTCGCTGCGGAAAGAGAGAAGGAGAACGGAGAATAAAGCGGGACAGGTATATCAGGTAGAGAGGAGGGGTGGCTCATGAGAGATCAAGTTAGAGTACCGGCACAAAAAACCTGTCCCGCATAATTACATTATCGGTCACATCTCGTTCGACTTCTGTCCGCGCGGTTGTCTCGCTTGCCTGTCCGAACGTGCTCCCGTGGACAGAGGGGGCTGCCGTCCTCGAAGACAATGCTACGGGGGCCCCATACGTGCCCTCTTCCCTCGATCTTTCCACGGAGCTTCGATCCGGATCGAAAATTCGAACGAGTCACCTCGCGAAGCATTCGGATATCACATTGAAATCTAATTGCAAGTGCTTGGATATCCCATTCGAATTCAAGTACTCGGAGAAATCATATACAGTGGTTTGTGTACAAGTGTTATATCTGTACCCTAAATGGTGTAAAAATTATTATAACTTATTTCAAAATTGGACCCAACAGCTTGAGTCTTTTCGAGACGATAGAAATATTAGTTTACTAGCTAATGTAGAAATAATTTATTTTTGAATTGTTATTGATTGTAATTGCGAAGGAAAAAGTAAAGTTGATGGTTTTTAAATCTTTCGTCTGTGCCTGTAATGAAAATGGAAAAAAAAAATTTTAAATTTGTATATAACTTATAACACAGATAAAATATTTAGAAATCGTCATCAATACTTTTTCCATCGTAATTGCGATCAATAACAATTTTTAGAAAATATGATTTATACATTAGCTAGTAAACTAATCTTTCTAACTTTTCAAAAAAAAAACTGGAGCTGTTAGGTCTAACTTTAAAACATTGTTATTCGTTTCTTAAAAAGTGTACAAACACTTCGTACTCGCATTGTACATACAAACTGAAGATCACAGTAGAGACGACAACAACGAAAAACAGCTTCGATAATCGTGTATTGTCGTTTGTTGATTTCGCTTTATTTTACTCGTCATCTTTTTATTGACATGGGAGATGTTACACAGGCGATGGAATGCGCGTTATATCGTGATCGCTGATAAACGGTCAGAACTAAAAGACGGATCGGTGAAATTTTCTTTGCGTTTTGTACATAACGGTTCTAACATAATAATTGCGGCGCATCATCGTCGTCGCGAACAGATGAAACGAACTTTTATTTAACCAGGTTTGCTAAACTCTGTCATTTTCTACGTCGTAGAAAAAATATTGAAACGGTGTAGGTAGCACCGTCAGAAACATGCACCTGGGATTCCACAGGTGCCCTAATCATGCATCTTTCTGCCGGTAAACGCATCGGTATCTTAATAGTAATAAGACAATGTACAATGAAAAATTAGCACGATAGACGCACACGTGTTTTTATTTGTAAATGGAATTTCTATTTCTGTTTGCGTTACGACTTTCGTTTTTGCCTCTGTTTGTTCCTTCCGGGATTAATATTGTACGTAACATGTGCTCTCCTGTCGTCGTTCAATGAACACTGCTCAGCGAACAGCCGTATTTCTTTCTTTCTTTTTATTCGTACAAATAAAACTTGTTTAATAAGTCGATAAAACTAGATGTCAGATCCAACATATGAGATTCCTTACGTCCCTACCGTGACAAAATACAAAAGAAGAAGAAAACGGTTTCGTCGTGTACAATAACAGTCGATGAAACAATAAAGGGAAAAAAACTATATCAAAATATATTAAAAAGTATCAAAACGCCACTTACGCGTACGAAACGTTTGTTTGGAAGTTCACATAAGTGCATACTACGTGTTTCGTCCGACCGGAGATTCAGAGAACGCTAAATGTATGTGTGTATGTGTTCTCTGTGTGTATATGTTTGTATGAGTGTTTTTCGACGATTTTCGAAAATATACAAAAGATAGTATGATTAGGAGACAATACATTGAGAGAACGTAATCGCGTACGTTTTGTAACTGACTTGGACGTCAATGCCTACCTTGCAAATATAATTTAAATACATATGTGTTACAATAAATGACGCTCTAATATATTACATATATATGCCTCTGCGCTTTTACTTTTCTTTCTTTCTTACTTCTTTCCTTCCGCCATCATATACTTCGGTATCTTTACAATAAATTATTGTTTTCTTCTTTTCTCTTTATTAATTTACAATACGTCCTCCACGGCTCGTGGGCGCCCCTATATACGTATGCATATATGTATAGAGTTCGTAAAAATTACGTGACGTCCAAGCCATTTAGTTTTGTATATTTGTACAGGATAATCGGCAAAAAAGACCCTGACAAATATCAATCGAGACTCGTCGGCGCTCGACGCGCAAAGGAAATGCATTTTACTTTTGTTGTCTTCTCGACAGCGACGCCCAATAATACGAAAAATATTTCACAAAGCAATTCGGAAAGCGAAAGCTGAGAAGCATGTTTTATTTCTTTTTCGTTGGAAGTATCATATAGATTTTTACGAACTTTACGCGCACATGTATTGTAAGTATATTCTATACTTTGTACCTTTTCTTATTTTTGTACCTGACATATTTGCTCGCGACACTTTTGCAGACAACCTGTACATTGCATTGTATATGCTAAACTTAATGTGGTAAATAAAAAAACGTACATTTACTCTCGTAGAAATCAACTCTGATCATCATCCGTGATCCCATAACATTTTATATACTAAAACGTAATAATAGCTGCTCCTGTGTGATCGCATACATTACTTTTCCATCTTCTTCTCTTTCATTAAGAATCTAAGCATTAATTAATAATCAATATATGTCTCTATATATATATATTTATATATTTAATATTTTATATATTAAATAATCAAATACCCTATATTCATTGGATTATAATAAAATTACAAAAAAAAAAAGAAATGAAAAGTAAACATTCATAAAAATAAAAGGACTTCTCATTTGTCTCAGCTAAAGCACGTTTCACATACAAAAAGCAACAATTAGAGGCCATGTGAAATATTTTTTTTTGTTTCTTTAACTACTATAGTGCATGTACAATGTTTCTTTTAATATCATATAGCATTAATAATAATATCTTTCATATACTTTTTTGTTTGTTTTGTCGTTCGTGTATCGTTAATGAAAGTGCGAGTGCACAATACTTGTTTCAAGATAGTCACTGATTTTCGTTTAATATTTGGCCCTCTGTCGGCAGAGTAAAAATCGATTGCGTCTAAAGACACTTTAGAACAATCTCTCTTTTTCTTTAGTTTAAAAATTAGAATCAGTCGAGGCCAGATTGCGACACAATTATCCTTGACATATCAGTCCCCATCTCTGTTTTTGTCGTTTTTTTCTATTCTTCAAAGAGTTCGTGTAAGTCACACCAGTCTAACTAATTTTGTATAACACGAATTATAGATACTGATTATCTTTTCTATCTTTTTCTCTCTCTCTCTTTCTTCCTCATATGCAGCCTCAAAAGTGCATCACTCTTTTGTGCCCGTACATACTTCAAACAATATACATAAACGTAACTCGTATACCCTGTGATAAGCGGTTTAGTGTCCGTACCAATCTGGCCTTGTCGAGAAATGTTTTTACAGGGCCCGTTCTACCTTATCGACAGCGACTTCCTCGACAATGCCCGCCGTCAACGCTATTTTCGAAATATACGTTTTCCCAAAACAATTGGGAAAATAGTGTCGATGTAAAACATTGTCAAAGAAAGCCCGGGTCAAGTAGAACGGACCCTTTTTAACGGTCGATGCTAGAGTACTTTCTACTATATTATGTCCATAGATAGCTTGCAACGCTATGAGACACCTATCGTCTTTGGGTTTTATAATTAGTCAAAGATCTTCAACGAACTCGCAACTAATTTCGGTCACATCCGCCCCCGACCAGCAAATTATTTTTCTTGGCGGTGAAAATAATCTCGTCGGATGAACGTTGTTTCACGAAATTGTTTAAAAAAGAGAGCAACCGTGATCCTAAAATTGTTACGTATCAAACATTCAAAGAGGAATTTTCAAGTCTTCGGATGACACGAAAATGTACAAATGTTGTGCAATGACTTATGGGATCCCTTACGTACCGGCTACGTAATTAGAAACATTTAGCTATTCTTCTATGTAAACTATAAAACCCAAAACCAAAAGTCTAATTGGCAGTATAGTGTTGGACATTGCGCCCAGCGCAAGGTGCATAGCAGAGCTGCTGCGGCCGACGAGGATGAGAGACTCCTCGCTCTCATGACAAGAAAACAATGTTTTTTTCCTTTTATGCGGCTTCGATAAAGATAATGGCAGAGGTTACACGTATGTGGCCATAGTACCGCTTGGAATGGGTGGCGTTTCCTCTGGTCTACCCTTCGGCCCGTATTGTCCGATGAAAGAACCATCCTCCGTGAAACGTCCTGGAAACGAACATAATTTCCATCAACCCCCGTGCAACTTCGGATTAACATTATTCAAAATATTGTTTAGATTAGTAAAATCGAGTGCAAAGGTCTAATACTTAAAGAGAATGCAAAAACGGAAAAATTGATTTTTCGAAAATGAAAAACCAGAGTATATGCTCTAAAATTTTGCATTTCATCTTTCCATTTTTATTAAAAGAATCTGCAGTCTATTAATAACGCGACTCATCTTCGACGCGTCGGCTGACCTACCTTACACTAACGTGGCAAACGCTTGCGAGTTTGGCTCTGGTTTACGATGTTGTCGACCGTATTGGCCAATGAATGATCCGTCTTCGTTCATGCCTTCTACATAAAGTCAAGCAATAATGCAAAACACCAAATGAAAAACAAAATATAACATAACGTACTGACTAGAAAGAAAAAACCAATGAGTTGAAAATAATACACCAATCGATACTATAAACATGTATAATACTGTTCAACGTACAGGGTTGGTTGTTTAAAACAGGTCAGTCGTATACAGTCGGGGACAAGAATAAGTGGACTCCTTTCGAAGACTAATATTCGTTCTTAAAATTGTACCGAACGATTTGAACTTTTATTCAGGTGCTATTCGAGTGACCTGTTTCAAATGCTCCACTACATATATGTCTAATGCACTTCATATAATTGTTCTATACAGGACTTGCATATTACTTGCATATTATAAAAAAAATTATACATACAAAAGTTGCATAGTATAGAAGGGAAAATATTGTAATGTAAACATTTTTTATGTCAACCCTCTATACCATGTAACTTCTGTACGTACAATTTTTTTCATATTATTACAAGTAACGGAAGTATTCAAGGCGAACAAAGATTGTTGGTCGGGCCTGTATACGAAAGAAAAGTGAAGACCCTTCGAACAGAAATATCTCTAACCACACTTCCGGCTGCACGTAGCGGTACACATGTGGGAATTGGTGCGCTAGTAGTGCAGTACTAAGAATATCCTTACCTGAATTGCCTCATTACTTCGTTAATATAAATTGACCTTTATTCGATTATAAACTGACCTGTGTCGCCCTCGCCGTACTCCGCCATGGAATCTGTGTCAGATTCCGGATGCTTTCCATCTTGGTGAGAGGACGACGCCAAAGACGTCCGTCCGCCCGCCGATTTTGTATCCAAAGGCTGCGAGTATTCGTGGAAACCACCCTCTTCAGGGTAATCGCCTCGACCAGCAGCTAATTCTCTTTCGTGGACCGCGTACTTGCCGCCTCTGTTGCGCTTGATCACGCAGACGATTATAAGTACCAATAGAAGGAACGCGATTGCTAGCATCATTCCAATGAACCAGCCAGCGGTCGCGACGTTCTCCTTCGGTTGAATGATAGGTCCTTCGCTGCTAGTTTCGACTTCCTGCTGATCGCTCTCGGTCATATAGTCTCCGTCCACGGCGACGATGGACATCACGTATACCTCGCCGCTTTGGAGGCCACGAATTTCGATCGTGTTCAATAGATACTCCGGATCCGACTCGAGGAATATCGTCTCGCCCTTCAGCTTGTACTTCACGAAGAAATGGCTGCCCGGATTTCCGTTCAGATTCAGCTGCCATATCACCCTCACGTTCGAGTAGCCGTTCTCTTTGGGAATCGCCTCCCACGTGAACCGAGGCGTGTCCGGAGGCTGCGACTTCCGCGTCATTTGCTCGATGAAGTAGCTGATCGAGCGAAGAACGGTTCATTAGTTTAAACAAATCAAAACTTCTAATGTAGCAAATATTTGTTTCATTTAATCGCCCTGAATCGAATATTCCTGACAATTTTTATAGGACAGGTCGAAATAGACCCAGACACCGCCGTCGGAGGGTTATGGTATTGACCGATTGATCAAACTAAGGATCCATGATTCGAGTCGTATTTACATTTGACGCTAACCGTACCGAGTACAAAAAATAACTGTTAAAACGTAACTTCGAACCAAATGCATTGGATATTCCCGGAATTCGATGGGAATGACTTGAATTAAAAAACATACTCGTTTCCTTCACCCATCTTCGTCGTGGCCCGAACGTGTATACGGTATTTCGTATCAGGCATCAGATCCCCTAACTTCGCACTGGTAGCTTCCGGATCCATTACGTGGGGCTTCCTTTCCAACAATGGTCCTATTCTAGTACCAGCTATGGACTCGTAGTAAACCCTGTATCCAGTTAGTATACCATTCGGCTCTACAGGCTTCGACCACACCAGGAACAGTGCGCTGGACCCCATGGGATACGCCTCTAGGCTGAGAATCGTTCCTGGTACTCCTTCCGGTGTGTCGAAGCTCAACGTCTCGGAATGCGGCCCCGCGTACCTGAAAGCATAGGATCGTTGGAACGTCGAATGTTTAAAGCATTAACCCTTTTCACTCGGAATTATCTTTCAATTTTCTTGTCAACAACTTCCTATTTTTATAAGTGTTTTATTTACTTCAAAGGACAGTTCCTTGGCTGCTACTTATTTTAAACAATTTTGTTTACTAATTATATTAGATACAGCTCTCTGAAACTTTGTTGTAATTTATATTTGTGGAACTTTTATTTGTTTCTAACTGAAACATAAGAAATTAAATAGATAAAGGAAGAAGACACTCGAGATAGGAGTGCAAAGGGTTAATGGGGAAAAAATAAATATTGAAAAGAAAGAAATCTTGTTGAAAACGATTATTTCAATTCTCATTACCGTCCGTTGTACGCCAGTATCCGGACGAAATTCTTGCTGAACGGGACGAATTTGTTGACGAGAGCGTGGGTCCTCTTGCCACCTCTTATATCAATCTCCCGCATCCCCTTCTCGCCGTCTTTCTCTGTCCACGTTTGAATCTTGTATCCCTGTAGATCACCTCGCACGGAGTCCTCGGGAACCGGGTTCCACGAAAATTGTGCGCTAGTACTCGAATTCACATGGATCAGCGTGAAGTTGCTAGGCGCTTGTAGCGGCACTGTAACGTTACAATCAATTTTAGCGAAATCGTCTTCAGAACGCAACTCCCGTTGAATAGAAGGCAAGTGCACGAACCATCTTCTCCAGAAAATCCGGATATTTCACTGGGCGCGATTCTGCACTCTCCCTTCTCGTTGATAGCCACAACTTTGATCTTGTATCTCTGGTAAGTGGGTTGATTCTCTACCACCAGACTGTTTTTTCTTCCAATCGTGTATATCCTCTATGGTCCACTTCTCGCCGGGTATATCTCGCTTGTAGTACACCCTGTACATGAACTTCGGAGCGTTGTGCTCTATCTGCGGCATCACCGTCCAAGTTATCACTAGGTTTTGTGGAGTGGTTCCCTTGCCCTTGACATTGTCGGGGTTCTTGTAAGGGACATCCGGCAGCGTGGTGCATACATCGCTGTGCGGCGACGGCAGTGATGGTCCTGTGGAAACCGTTAACACGAACTCAGCATATTTATAGAAAAAGGACCTACTACTTTCATCTTAAAATACCAAAATTATTTTCTTGCCATCCCAATATTTTTTACGGAATTACGTTATGAGTTTTGTCCAGCTAATTAGCATTAGTCGCAACGACTGTGCGTCGTTTGGTCTTCGAATCTCACCTATCTTGTTCCAAGCCAGCACACGGTACGTGTAGTTAGCCCAGGGCGACATGGGGACGACGTACGTTTGTTCAGTGGCCGGTACATTGTCCCTAGCCACTTCCCAGGTGTCTGGTGTGAAGGTAGTATTGTGCTGAATGGTATATCTTAAAATTGGCGCCCTGTTGTCACCCATAGGGGTCCAATGGACGGAAGCTTCCTTCGCCATGCAGCGTACGTCGAGTAATTTCGGCGCGTTTGGTACGTCCTGAACTGTCAGTGTCGCTTGTGCCTTGGTGTCGTCCAGTTCGGTGCGAGCGATGCACGTGTAAGTACCAGAATCCAGCTCGGTTGTCTTCGTGATCATCAACGAGTAATCGGTGCTGCGAATGAATCGCGGCTCCATCTCGAAGTCTATGGGCTCGCCGTTGCTCAACCAGTCGATTGTCAAAGGGAGGCTCGGATCGGTTACCGCGTTGCATCTAAGTAGAAAACAGAAATGATCAGTGACAATCGATCGACAAAAGATATAACTGAATAAGAATCGTTCGTCGTAACATTTAATATTGACAAGCTTCAATCGACTTTACAGTGAAAAATTCTGAAAAAATTCACAGTCGCGCGTGCTATCAGACAGAATATTCATGAATTTTTTCGTATTTTTCTGTCAAGTAAAATACAATTCGTTAAACCGTGCTTAACCCTATAACTACCCTTTCAGCGGGGATACCGATTTGAAACTTGCCACAGAGGGGCATTTTGTGGGGGACTCTATCTAATTACCTAAAGGTAGCGGTTGATCCCGCAGCGACCTCGTAGTCCTCTGGTTCATCGGTGATCCTGGTATGCTCCTTGACCATCAATGTACCGGAAGCCTTAACCTGACCGAATTTATTGGAAGCATGACAAGTGTATGTGCCCGCGTCCAAGAAAATTACATTCTCGATCTCCAAGTCCCCGGACTCCAGAGTTTTGTACCGACCACCGGTCAACTCTTGATCGTTGCGGATCCATTTAACGGCAGGTTTAGGTGCTCCGAACACTCGACAAGTAATCCTCACCGTCTTACCGTCGACGGTCGAAATATTCGCTGGCGCATCCGTGATTTCAGGTTCCAGAGCCAACACGTTTACATAAACATCTTTGTACACGTAGCCCAGCGAATTGGTCGCGTTGCAGCCGTAGTTTCCTGTGTCCTTCTTCGTCAATCTCTCGATAACGATGGAGTTCACCGAGACTTTCCTGCGCGGATTCGGCGGCGCCTCTGAAATCGGCTTTCCATTGTGTATCCATTTGATTTCCGGAACAGGTACACCTTCGGCAGCGCATTTGAACTCGACCGTCTCGTCCTCCGCCGCATTGATTATTTCCGGTTCAATAGTGAAGAACGGCACGGCCATCACTTGCAAGTTTATCGAGTAGGATTTAGCATCTCCCACTCCATTAGACGCTTCACAAGTGTACGTGCCCTCGTCCTCGAAATTGGCGTGCTTTATTATCAACGATTTCCCATAATTTCCGTGTGTTATCCTATCGTTCGTACTAAGAACCGCGCCGTTCTTGCTCCATACGATCTGTGGCAGCGGTGTTCCGCCGTATATGCAATACAATTCGATCTTCTTACCGCGTAAGGCAACTTCGTTTTTCCTGCTGACGTACTGTTTCTCAGGCTCGTGTTTGTTTTGGCTGGCAGACACGCCCGAGGAGATAACGTGCAATATAACTCTGTTTCCTAATTTGTATTCGCTCCTGAACATAGAAGTTGCAGCACAGGCATAGTAAAAATCGTCGGAGGCGTCGTTTCGGGAAACGTTGCTGAACCAAAGGTTACCCTCCGGGTCCAAGGTCATTCGAGAGTTATTGATAGACTTGATGCCACCAAGGGTGTCCTGGATCAGCCAGTAGACGTTCGGTTTTGGCCAACCGTCCGGTGGCTGACATGTTAACTTGAACGGTTGTCCCTCGTTGGCGTCCAAGCTTGTCGGATTTTGATCTTTGAAGGAGTTCAGCTCAGCTTTCCTGACGAAAACCGAGTTTGACGTGGCTATACCCCATTCATTCTCCGCGAAGCACTGGTACTGGCCGAGATCTTCGTCACGGGGCCTCGAGATCACCAATGTTCCTCTTCCTGGTTGCTGAGAAATGCGATCGTCGTAGGCTGGCCACTCGAAATCCTTTCCATTTTTGATCCATGTGTATCTAATTAATAGACAGCGGATTTTATGTATTTACGCAATAACGAGTAGGTGTGAATTAAAAGTTATATAAAATAGAAAATATTTTTGTATATATTCAAATGCAACAGTTTAAGTGTCTACGATTTGTGCAATTGATATTCAGATAATTGTTCAGCACGATGATCGCTAAAAACAAACGAATCCCGTAAAAGTACATTTTATCTCTTGCAAGTACTAATAAAAGAGAAACTAAAATAAATCGTATTATATTTAAATTTTAGATTGTTTGTTTACTTTTGTTATTGCAATAATGACCACTCCCATGCTTGGAGAATTTACACCACGAGTAAGGTATCTTTATCGGTACTTGTAACTTTATACCTCCCTAAAGCTATGAGGTCATCTTGGTAATTAAGACTAGTTACTCTGGCTTCTTTACGGAACAGAGATATTGCACTTGAGTACAAGTGCAATGAAACTACCATACATGAATGGAATCTTCTTGGAAATTATGAACTTATTGTTGAGCTATCGTGTAATTGCTACTTTCTACTGAATCATTGCATTCTTTCGGTAAACACGTGCATATTTACTAGTGGTCATCTTGGTTAATTTTATTATTATTAGTAGACTATGGACCTTTGTACAAATATGCAAATATACTTATAGAACAATGTATAAAAATTGCAAATGAAATCAAAATTTATTTCTTCGGAGACTGTGTTCCTAAGAAGATAGAAATTTCATTAGACCTTTTTAAATACTTTACAATACTGACATTTACTTTACACGAAATTTACATAGTGTTTTAATCAATTAACACATTATCTACCAGTGATTATTCCATCATTCTTGGAAAGACTGTTTTTAAACTCCAATTATAGACCAACAACTCTAAAGCTACAGGTAGATAAAGTGTTATGAAAAAAGCACTTTTAAGTAACATGTACGTCACCTTGGAGCAGGTTCTCCCTCAGCTTCACACTCTATTAGAAATGGTTTGTCGTTCTCGTTAACCTTCGCTTGGGCCACTTGAAACAGCAGCTCATCTGTCGGGGGTTGTTTGGATATCCGTGGTGGTGATTGAGCTAATGGAAGGAAGAAATGACAAACATGCATGATTGATACACCATGGAAGTATGTTTTGCTTTTGCTATGCAACAATAAGTTGAATTTCTCTGTTAAACAAGTGTTTAAGCAATTATATATGAAAAGAACAGAAAATTAATGGATAAAATAATAAAAAAAAGAAAATCATTGATAACTATTTAAACAATAGAGACACAACGAATGGAAAGGAATGCAACGATAAGTGACGTCTGATCGAATGAAAATAATGGAAACAAGCTTTTAATGTAACATAGCGTCGTAATGTGAAAAGAAAAATTCACGTAGCATAAACAGTGCTACTAAAGCAAGTAAAAGCAACAAAACTATATCTCTGAAATTCCTGAAACATGTAGCGATAATTCTCTATATTTCAATATGCCTATAAAGCATTTTGTATGTACAGTAACAATGCGGTTCGTTATGAGAAAACTAGATTTGTGTTAAGCAAATCTTTTTCGAATAAACTCTACTATTCCTTCACCTCCTATAATGTCCGGGATACGAACTATAATTAAAAATCAGAAACTGTTATCACAATTGATCAACGTCGGCAAGTGTTACATCAAAATTTATCATTGCAACACGAAACAAATTGACAGAATTGTACTCACTTATTGCCGATGCCTGCAGTACCAGCGTCGAGATGATGCACACGATTAGCTTCATGATTGACCAGTCTTTTCTTTATCTACAAAATGCAAAAGATAAACATTCCCAATTAAATTTTTAAACGATAATGGGTCCAACATATTTAATATCGATTAACAAACGACGATTACAATTGAAAAATTTCATTATCAATTTCAATCGAAATAAATATTTAATAAATATTTATGCGATTTACAATTTTTGTAGACAAAATTGAAGAAAATTTTAGGTCTGAAATACATAAAATCGTACGAAATTTTGTCATATTTTATATGCCAGTATTTTTTGAAAATTCTCGAAAGCGATAATCGCATAAAGATTCGCAGTCTATTTATAACCTATGATCGACTATCAATTTTATCGAACCATTGATTCAACTTTGAATTTTAATGGTATCGAGCTTTTTAATCAAAAGCATAAATCAAAATTAAAAAGTTTAATCGATTCGAATCGATCGCGGAACGTACACAGCCGAGAGATGTCGTGTATCTACGCTAATAACATTTCCAAATTCGTTTCGCCAGTTCGAAAATACTACGGGACACAGAAACCGGAAATTCATCCATTCAATCTGCACCATTCAAACCGAATTTATCGAATGAAATCATCGGCACGGCTTCACTGGCTACTATGCTCCGTTCATAATAGTTGATTTTCTTTTTTCAATTCGAATGACACCAAGCGGACTGTTTCGAACCACTTCGCGCCTATCATTAAAGTCCGCAGTGGTAGTATGTACATGCGATTCTAAAAGCTCGGCAACATTTTTATTTCATCTTATTTATCGTAGTTTTTATTTGTTTCTCGACTCATATTCTTTCAATTTTTTCGACGCTGTTCTTCAAAATATTGTCAACTAACGATTTCACCGTAACATCTTTCAATAACATACGCGACGGTGAAATTTGGTAGAATGAAAATAAATGGATCGATCGCTATTATGCCGAAATAATACCGCAATGAAGATAGCTCTGAAATGTCAAAACGATTAGATAAACAGAGCTCGAAAAATCTTGTATACCGTATTCGAAGATATTATTGAAATCTCGGACGGTGGATCATTTTTTACAATTCTACTGTTGACGATGCTTGAGACCGTTCACAGTCTTATTCAGCAATTTTGCGTAACATATTTTTGATGCTACTTCTTGCGAAAACACCTGTGTAATTCAAAAAATTGACAAGCATCGAGTAATCGACAATTTTGATAACTTCGAATGAAAATCGAGCCTCTAATTCGAAAACCTAGGATCTTCCGGAAGCGTTAGAAACAGCATATAATTCACAGAAACCACAATTTCGAATACGACGGCATCCTAATCCTTCCTTGTAATAGAAAAATACATCGTCGACCTAATATAAAAACTGCCTAAGTCTATTTTCTTCGAAAATTGTTTTAGGGTAATTCAAACATAGATTGACAAATCTCCGCATAAAGCAAAATAGTTTCGCTCTGAATCCTGTAAACTTTACTTTCTTGGACTTACAATGTAGGCAATTTTCATAGGAGACCAACGATATTCCGTTTCGATTTCACTTTCCCGTAATCCGACCGACGAACATTTCGATTCGCGGTCGAGTTAGAATTTTCGAATCCTTAGGAAACGTTCGCGAGGACTGCGTGTTGCCAATGGAGACGTGAAAAATGGGCGTGCTCTGTTCTGTCGAGCAGTAGAAAAAGCGACGTATACATAGATTGGACATGTGTCAGCGTGCCCGGCTAATCCGAATCAAACGGTTTCGCACAGGGTTGACGTTAACAATGTCGGAAGTGTGAGCTTGGTAAAAAGTAAAAAGAAAAAAAGGGAGCGAGCCGAGAGAGCACAATGTAAACCGGATTCGGTGGTCTCTCGGGTCGCGGCACGATCGTCGTCGGGAACAGGTGATGGTGTCACGATGATCTCACCAGAGCCGTCCTTCGAGATCACAACATCGCGACCGGGAAACGAACACCGATTTTTCACCGTGGGCCCTCCTCGAGTCGTTGAATCGGATGTCGAACGTATCGAATCGCTGTTTTGCTCGGAAAAGCGGATTTCCGCGATACGGTTAACCGAAAAGGAAAAAAAGGGAACACACACTGGGCTGGGCATACGAACGGGCACACCCGCGAACCAACATTGATCGCTGACGCTATTCCGTTCGTTTCAACGGTGTTCCCCACAAACGATACCTCGATCGAACACACTATCAACACATCGACGCACGCGATCAAAGCTCTCACCTATCTCAACGTTTTCGGAAGCGATCGAACGTTAGAATCCCGTCATTACCATGGCATCATTGAAAAACCACTGACTCGCACAAGTAACGCACCGTACGGTACTGTACCGCCTATAGATGTGCACGTTTCATGTATTGCAGACTCGATCCCCCACCCCTGCCGACTCCGCTCACACACTGATTCACACTGATGCGCCTTTAACGCCACACTTTAGGCAGCCCTCACAACGTGGACAGCCTTAACCCCCTCTAGATGTTATCACGAAAAGCTGTTTATCTGCAGGTTTATGTTTACCAAACGATTAACCACCTTTTCGCCTGTTTTACATGCTAATCGCAGGCCACTTGATTCGTGATTAACCTTTTGTCCTACTGTTTATTTGTTTCTAGGTGCAAATATTTTCAGTTTCTTTGTGTCTCGATGGAAAGGGAGAATTTTTCTAATTTTTCTAATTTTATGCATTTGCGAGGAAATTGGGTAAAGTAAACTTGAGATGACGGAAGATTTTACATCCTTTGTAATGATTAAAATTATGTTAGAGAAAGAAAGAATATTTTGCTTGGTATTCCTATTTCTTGCGATCGCTGCAGACAATTTTTATTTTGCATAAAAATCAGTCTAGTTATTATACAGGAAGGATGAAATTAAAATACATGCATAATCTAATAATGAAACTACGCATTTTCCTCTAACAGAAATGACAGCAGATCTGTTGTATCCCCGATAACTCCAATCACCAAGCCCACAACATGTCAAGCTAAACATAATCTGAGTCACTATAGGACCCGATGATACTGAGCAACCCTTTGACCTTCTCGCCTTCACGTCATTCTTTCCCTTAACGTCATTTTTTCCACAATGGATCTTTCCCACTCCTTCCCACATTTTCCTTTGCAATAGAATGTATGTAGCAGCTCACCAAAACCAGGCAACTCATATTTGTCTCTTGCGAATTCAAGGCCGAAAAGGCCATTCTGTTGTATCTTACTTCGCTACCATGCATACTTCTTTACGATTTATAAAAGTGTTGTACACGATTTCGAAAACACGGAATCCAACAGATCTTTAGGCGAAATAGAAATGCTCGGAGTCAACTGTAAGGAGTAGAAATTACATGATAATGGGACACACATCTTTTAACAGTTTCACTAAGACGAGGAAATAATATAAAATGAATGAATGCAGCGCTTCGATACGACGAACATTAATGAAATGAATTGTAAGCATGGTTCGCGTGAAGGTTCAGAGGTGTAGAATCCGTAGGCGAAGATCATCGATCGAATATCCGGTGTGAACGAACTCTTACAGGAGTGAGGTGTCCGTTGGCCAATAACGGTCGAGGTAGATCGAAGATATCTGTCGCGCCAGATTCGAAAAAGGCGCGCCCTCTGAGTAAACGATGCTCCTATGTATAGGATTTCTAAAGTGCAGCTGCGTACACTTTCCGAGCAGGGGAAACGATACGTTTTTAAATATGACGTTGTGTTGCATTGGGGTAACTGACTGACGCGCCCTTATCCGACCTGCGAGATCTATTCATCGAACGTGCGAATACAATTCGCTTCCCATCGAAAATCCCAGTTCCAGCGTGACTTCGAAAAATCAATAAACCTGGAATTCGACTCCGACAGAACGCTAGAAAATATGAATAACTACTGAATGTTCAAAATCGGATTTTCCCAACAGCCAACAATTAAATTGACTTCTCAACACGACTATAATTCATAATTGAAAATTATTTTATTCTCCATATATTGTAAAGGAATCAATAAATTTATTTATTTATTCCCAATGGAAACAACTGCACTGTTTTCAAACGGGGAGTTTATAATTCAATAATTAATTTCAAGGATTCAGTTACGGCTCACTGCAAATATTTAAGTTATCAATGCACATTTCTGGTTCGTCTCAATGAAAAATACCGGAAGTTATCGGGAAGTTCCCGCCAATTGTCGACAACCTATGTAAAAATAGCGGACCGAGTTTTAAAACGGTTCCCGTGACGTAACGGCAGATGCAAGAAAGCATCGGCATGCGAGTGTTAATTGAACAGTGCATTCCGTACTCTCTCGCCAAGAATATATCGTTTCTCGTGGAAATATACACAGCCGGCAACTCTTTAGCGCACATATTGTAACAAGATAGCTTCTGCATACCATCGAAAAGAACCAATGGCGAGTCTGTCCAGCGATAAGCAGTACGTCTGCGTAAATTTAAACGTTCGATCGAGTACCTGAACGAAAGATGTAGGTCAAGCGGTGCTTATGGTTGTGTATTCGTTTAAAATCAATCGATTTTCTCGATACCGTGGACCGTCCGAAATGGTATCGGCTCAGAAATTATGGCAACAATTACGCGCGTAAGCATATTTGGCGATAGTTTGTCGGACCACACACCGTGAAGACGTAACGAGCGTTGCTTACAAAGCACCTAGTCGCGCCATTTCTTTTGGCGACGATTGATGGGACGTGCACGGAACAGAATGCGTCTCGTGCGACACGCACAAAGCTAAATATGTACACGTTCACAGTGAACGTGATCCCTTTCGTTCCATTCTTCTATGTATAATAGAATTTCAAAAATTCCGTAAAATCTCTTTTCCCCTTCCACTATAACACAGTCTACAGAGTCTGTGCGTTACTAATTTTTTTTAGATCGTAATAAAAGTTCATTTACCTAATAAAGTACATTGGCATCGAGTGGATATCAATTTGTTTTTCTTCTAAGAAATAACGATCGAGAAATTTCACGGATCCCGTTCAATGCATTTGTCGTTCACGTTTGAAACGCGGTGCACAGAATCTGGCGAAGTTTCAAAAAGCCAGAATTCGGGTGCATTGCACGCGAGAGAACATTGTTGCGAGTTTAGATTTAGCCGCGTGAAAACGACTAACCTGCGAACATTTTGGGTTGACGCACACTTATCGAAATTCAGATGACGTTGCGACTATGAATACATCGTATTTTATTGACAATTTACAAGATAAAAGATCGAATACTTTGTACTATGATAAATGCCGATACGGCAGGCTACGTAACGAAATAATAATCGACAATTTTGTACAATTTTATACACCGTTAAAATGAACTTTGTCTTTCGTGTCTTCGGGTATTCTTCTAATGTTACATGATTCGATAAAAATAGAAATAGATTTAAGATTTAAGATTAAAAATAGAATTAGTAATGACGAAGATAATTTAAGTAGATCAGTGCTACGGTTAAACGCATTGTAACCCCTATCTAAAAAGTAACGCAGTCTTGCATTTGCATAAATTAAAAATCACTCTGTCCGATGCTATACAATTAAACACATCTAGAGTCGCCGGGAGTTTCCGGCGACACATCGTATGTTACACTGTATAAATAATTAAAGTTAATTGAATTGCCTAGTTAATTGAATTATACTATTTGATACTGTTCTGGTTCTACTTCATTTATATGGCGTAGAAAGAATGTGACTTTGACTTGCTCCACGTGGCGGCATAGTTTCATGGCTAGACTCGTCCGCAACTTCATGTGCTGCGTCAGAGACGGCAGATTCAACAATAGAAACGCTAGTCCGTCGATTTCCTGCAAATATTCAATAAATCTGCATAGCCTACTTCTCAAACTTGACTATTCTCTTTAAAAGTAAACCTAGTGTTAAATCATCTAGCATACAATACCTCTTGCTTGACTCTGTACGCGATATCTTTACAGTCGTTCGTTTTCCTCAGATATCGGAACACATCGTCCACGCTCCAAAACAACGGATTCGAATCCAGTTTTCGCGTTTTCGGTCGTCTCTGTTTCTTTTGCATTCTAACATACTCTGCATCCGCCTCCGAACAATCGGATTCGATGCTTGTGTCCCAATCCCGTTCCCTTTTGCTCGCTCTAGTGACTGTACTGCTTTGGCTACATTTCGACGAATGTTGTTTATTGCTCAAGTTGTTCGGACTCCCTCTGTCTTTCATCTTTCTGTCGTTGAACGAGCTCCCGGAGTCTTCCGAGGCGTTGCTCGATGGTGGTTCGGTTTTGAAGTCGTCCGACTTCTCCACCTTCTCCAAACCCTTCTGAATCATTATATCTATCTCGGAGAGCTGCGGCCTTTCCGTATCCTCGAAAGACTCCTCGATGCTCGACACGTGTTTCGCCAAGTCTAGTGACATGAATGGCATCTCGTCCTCATGATCGAAATCATCGTGCGTTTCTTTTTCCCTGTTCGCCCATCTGCCTCGTCTCCTTTTCTTTCTACCACCCCATGGCCTTGGTTTCTGCACCATGATGCTGGTATAGCCTTTCGGCTTTCCTCTTTTTCCGGTGCCTACCGATGCAGCTGAAGGAAAACGATAATTCACATTAGTTTACGGTAAATAGTTTAATAAAACATGATACTCACTGAACTTGGCTTTAGACGTTTTGTGACACCTATCCGGACACTCATTCTCAGGTACATGTAATGGCCCGAAGAGATTTGGGCAAACCATCAACTTTTTACAAATATTCCTACAAAAGTCAGACACCATGTCTCCAGACGTGACCACAGCGACGCTAGCACGATAAGTGTTGTTTTTATGCTTCGCCTTCAAAACCTCTAAATGGTAACCGGGATCCGGTTTCGAATCGCATTGCAGCACTTTTAATATACGCGCACTTCTATATCCGACGGACACGATCATCGATAAAACTTCTCTCATGACTAAAATCACGGGGCCAGGTCCAACAGCTTTCGGCAAAGTTGCCAATTTCCCTTTCGAGATCATAGGCCCTGTGAAACAACGGTAATTAAAATATATCTTCGGGCACCATAAAGAAGAGCGTGGCTCGGATATCGGTATATCCAGAACGTTGTTCTTCTTCTCCTCCTTCGTTGGTGTTTGCAACTTTTTACAAAGTTCTGCGTAGTCCTTCGGTGGTTTCAGTGGATAGTGATTGGACTCGCACCATCCGACAGGGAATATTTGCAGGCTGTGCATGTCGACTATATGCTCTGGCCACGTGTTATCGTAATTATCTAATTTCAACCACAAGAGGTTGTCCACGATTTTTGTAATGTGTGCGGCACATATGATGTTCTCGTTTCCTGGATCGACTGCTTCCAGTCGCATTCCAGTTTCGAAACCTGCTTCGACTGCGCTTTGCCTCTCAGAAAACAGTCCTTCCTCTGCTATAGTTCCTTGAGTCTCGTTTAAATACGCGTCCCAGTCGAACTCTTCTTCTTTTGGGACCCAACCTTGCGGTGATGTGATTCTGATAATATAGAATGAAACGTTAGAGTTAGTACTAGTTGTTTATTTCGGTATTACTATACAGAGTGTCTCATTTGAAGTTCCACACGCAATTATTTCCCGAAATTTGACTTGATTTGAAAAGTACTTCAAATAAAACTTACTCTGTATAGATATAGTAGAAAGAGCTAAAGTATGTGCTTACTTAATGTCCTGTTTCTTAGCCCAACCAACTGGGAATATATACGGATGTTCCGCAGTGCACAACCATGTGTTCTTTTGAGTACTATTATACATGAACGTCTCTGTGTCTATCGCCTTCGAAGACTCGTCATAATTATCAATATGTACAAGAAAGTAGGTATCATCGAGTACTTTAACGACGGTAGCTGGACATATTTTCATGTGATCATTCGGACTGAGGGCCTCCAGCTTCATGCCTACTTTGAATTCATGCTTCTGATGCTCTATGCTATTGTTAAACAATTCATCTTGTAGATCACCATCTTTCGGTATGGTTTCTAATAAATCTTTCCATTGTTCGTACGTATGCATGTCTACTATACAACTGGGAGGCTCTAAAAACCAAGTTGAATCCGATTTCGAAGCGAATCCATATGGATGAAGATGTTCCGATGTGCAGAATATCCAGAAATCTTTGCGAGACGAACCAGGTGTGTCGTATCTTAATAGTAAACGACCTCCTACGTTTTCTATGATCTGAAAACAATGAATAGGTGAGAGAAAGATGATAATAGTAAGCAAAAATGTAGTAAATTCCTGTTTACCGTGGCCACCCATAATTTGTAGGGATGCAGAGTGTCGCAGACTTCAACTTTCATGCCTTGTTTAATTCTCTCTGTCATGCTGAGACCATCCTATAGAAAATGGTGAGTTAACAGTGGAAGAGTAGCCTCAGAAATCTGAAGTTACAGAATGATATTATTAGTTTGCAACTTACCCCTGATAACATTTCAGGTGGAACAGTCCGGGCTGTTGTTAAAAATTCTGTCAATTTTTCCACACAGTCCGGAGACCTCTGAATTACGATATCAGGAGGTTCTAATTTTTTATTATTCTTCACACACCAGCCAAGCTCGTGAGCAGCTTCTTTGGTGAGGTTGAACCAGAATTCCAAGGATCTGTCATCCCCACCAAAATATCTCAAGCGCAGTAGAGGTCCGCACGCCATCACAATCGAAGCTACCCAAAATTTCAAATTCTCCTCGTCTGCGGTTTTCGATAGTGGTACCTCGAGCGACATGCCAATTTCAATGCCGCTCTGCAGCGTAAGTTCCACATGTGGGAACATAATTTGTGGCACCTCGACGCTCTCTGTGGCATCAAGGTAATCTTGCCAGAAGAATCCATACTCTAAATCGTGAATTTTCATTTTTAATATATATTAAAATACACAATTATTATATAAGGAAATATAAATACAATTACAATGTATTTCGTATAAACAAATAATTACCCGAAATTAGAATTTTTATTAAAATTATTCTTATTTAAATGCGACAATACAGGTGGGAGTAGATTAGAAAAAAAAAGATATATTGTGTGATGGATTTTAAATTTACGTTAATTATAAACGGGATTATAAGTGAACAGCATCGATTCGTGAATATTATGACGTTGACGAGCTAAAACGGATCATTTAATTCTGATTAATAATCATAAGTAAACGTCACACTAATAGGAAACATAAATTAAAAGCTCTTATACATTATCACAATGGAATCCCCGACGAACAGTCAGCGAGCCGTGTTCAAAAACTTGGAAGGTTACGGGATAATAGAAACGGTGGATTTTACCGCAAACAAACTTCGCCGTTATATAATACAAATAGCGCGAATCATGAGTGTAAAATTAATGTAGACCAGAATGATCAATTCGATTTACCTCCTTCTTGCACTTTCTCTTGCGTGCAGCCCTCGCGAGGTTCCATGATATCGTTATAATATATTATAAAGCCTGCACATAAATACAACTCGAATGAATCCCGATTCTCTTAATCAACAATAAAACAAACGTACTATCTGTCGCTGTCGAATGCGTTCGACGTGTTGCGAATTATTCAACGACCTACCTTGTCGCGTAACGTACGTATTTTTCGAAAATCCCGTGGTGCTTGTTTTAATGAAAAATAATATCGTCGATCGTAGCTGTCCGTGCCGCTCTATACTGGTCTACTGTGCGTGTCTTACTGTCTCGCTCACTCTCTCCTTTCTCTCTCTCTCTCTCTCTCTCCCACTTCTCCTCTCTCTTCCTTTGCTCGTCGTTAGCCGCCTCTCGTGTTTGGCAAACTTGTCCCGAATATCAAAGCTATCTACTTCGAATTGAGCAACATTTTGAATTACCTTCAACGTTATTTCACGAAACGACTGCTGCCCTCCCTCCTTCCATGTGCAAATACTTTAACCCTTCCAAATCGTTCACCTACTTTTCAGATAATCATGTTCACCGTATTCCTTTTGTTCACCGCGTACAACATATCTTTCGCGATACTTCTCGCACTGCAACTTTGTACGTGCAACGTTTTTAATCCCTTGCCAAATAATATCGAGTCAGTTCTTCTATGTAGTAATGTATTTAGAACAACAAAATTCTAAGTAGTGCAACTGCGAAACAATATTATATATGGCGAGGGGTTAAACACCACCCTTGCTCGAAAATATGCAAATATCAAGGAATTATTCGAACGATACATAATGATTTCTTAGTTTTGTACATCTTGTATGAAAACAAACATCATTACTAGACTGCGGATATTTACGGGAAATAAAAATGTTCTGTATTAATTGTAGGAAACAGGAGTTCGTGAAAAATGTATTTTCTTCTTCAATTCTTTCGATACCTTCACTCTATTCTGTATTTGACTTACGTATTAATATTAATATTACGTTTATATATATATATTAATTTTGCTATAAATGCATAATAAAAAAAATTTTATACATGCATAAATAACATGCAATAATTATAATGAATTATCGTCGGAAATAGTGAAAAATATGGTACGAAAAATCTGTGAAAAATACGATCCGAAATATAATATAATAAATGTTAATTAATTACAAGTAGGCTGTGCACCTTCATGTATAATCTTTACTCGCTAAAATATAAATTAGCCCTCTATATTGGGTTCTCGAGAATAATCTATGAAAAGAATAATGTGCATAAAGCTCCGCAATCTAACGATAATGCTCGAGATAGCGGATCGGTAACGATCAAGGAATTTCAAACGGAAAAGATGAGATAAGCATCGCGATATTATTTAGATTTCTTATCGTAATTCCCGAAGACGTTACAAAAAGAACCAGATGGATCGAGTAATGAATATGCGACGGATATCGGAAACGAACCGAACTCGTTTGCACACGGAACGAGATCGTTTTTACTGAACAAGGGCTCGCAGCAAATCAATTCTGTGATCGAGAAAAATTCCTACCTTCGTATCCTGAACACGTGCTCTTTCGCGACGAACAATATACGTAAACACACTCTGAAAATCTGCGGTACACTGATTCACGAGTTATCCGTTTATGGTGACTCGCGTACCTTTATAATTATGTCATACATTGTAGAACGATGTTGCATATCTATAATGTTACAAAGACGAGACAGAAATGTATATATATTAGCAGCGAATCGTGTGTACTAGTTAGAAAATCGATACAATCGGTGGAACACGCTTTTCGTTTCACTTCCGCACACGCGTCTCTCACGCACCTTTGTGCTCCTTCGTACACAATATACATATATAAATGAAATAACAACGAGACCGTTGCTGTTCCACAGCCTTTATGCTTCGCAAAGATTCAACTAAAACATAAGTAGTCGTAAGTATAATGTATAATCAGAACTTGTGGGATGAGCTTCTTTGTCGAAATCGACGGGACAAAGCAAAAATAAATACTACAAAATACGCTGTGCTCTTATATTGCGTTTTTTTTTGTTCTTCAATAGCATCCAAGCAGGATAAACTTAATTGAATCGAGATTGTAAAAACTATCGAAATGGTGTGCAACCTGCTATTACCAATAGAGGAAAGTCAAGGTGTTACGAGTGGTCGATCGTATTATATTTTGTCGTTCTTGATTGATACGAGAATACGTTTTTCCTCGTAGAAAAATAGATAAGTTGTTCGTTCCACTCTGCTTCGACACGTTAATTTTCAGCACATGTGTTCGGAAAAGTAGTTGAACTGTTTTCTGCTTTCACGAAGTTTTCCATACTGCTAGCAGACGACACGCGCGTCGCTCGTTTTAGTTGATAACACCAATGCACGTCGAGGGATGTAATTTCTCTCGAAAGTGTTTTTCATGATAGTGTAACAGACATTTTCGATCGCACAATCAGCTGTGAAACATGTTTCTCTTACGAAGATGCGTGTTCAATGCTGTCGACACGATCAAGGCTCTCGAATCCCGGGTTCCGCTGTTGCCTAACCTCAAAATCGGAATCCCGTCACTTTGTAGCAACTCGTTCTGCTCGGCGACGAAGTCGCTCGCGGAAGATGCGACGGTTAAAGAGTATTTGAACCACCTGGTGAACGCACATCAGAATGGAAACGTGAAAAGCGAAGGTATAAGCGAGATTTTGAAAATACGAGCTGTGTCAGCCTTGTTGAACGAAAAGCTTGGCATAATGGAGAGTTTGAAGAGCTTGGAGGAGCTTGGTGAGTTCTTGAAAGATCAATCGCAAAGTAATGGAACCGTTTCTGTAGAAATTTTTCGTTTTAGGAAAGCTAGTAAGGTTGCGTTGATAAAATGTATCCTATTTTGTAATTCGTTGTTTCTTTGTTGGCCATAGAAGATTACAGGACAGGAGACAATATTAGCTCCGTTGTTTAACTATAACTCTGGTGTTGAAGATGCACACGGTACAAGAAGTTTCTCGATTGGTAGTATGGAGAAATCTAAAAAGTTTGTGACAGTTGCTACCGTATAAGTAATCAGGTTGAGAGCTCCTTGAATACGCTATGTATTCTAATAAATATGGAACACTCTAAAGAGTACTGGATTCCCTATTTAGTAAGTACTATAAGAAACAGTATGGTTCCATTACTTTGTCTACCGATCTAAAACACTCTTATTGATATAATTATAAATTGTTCTCCAGCTCGCGAGAATGAAGAGATGAAGAAACTGGCTAAAGAAGAGGAAGTACTTTACGAGCAGCAGCTTCTAGATATAGACAGCAAAATATTAGAAGTAATTTTAAAGAATCTGAGCATAGATAATTACGACAATGTTATCGTGGAGATTTTACCGGGTGTGGGAGGGCAAGAGGCGATGCTGTTCGCCAAGGACCTGTTGGATATGTACACTGGACATTTAGATTACTTGGGATTGGATTATGATATGATAGACTTGGATGAAAACGAGCTGGGTGGTATAAGGAAAGCCGTTATGGTGATAACGAGTCCGGAGGGCTTTAGGAAATTGAAGTACGAGGGTGGAGTGCACAGGGTGCAAAGAATACCGGCGACAGAGAGATCTGGACGATTGCACACGAGCACGGCTACGGTGGTTGTATTGCCGGAGCCTAAAAACATAGAAATTGAGTTGGAAGAGAAGGATTTGAAGATAGAAGCGAAGAGAGCGTCCGGCGCGGGTGGCCAGCACGTGAACACCACGGATTCGGCGATCAGGGTAACCCATTTGCCGACCGGCATAAGCGTAAGTTGCCAGATCGGCAAGTCGCAACATCAGAACCGAAAGTGGGCTCTGATGAAACTGAGGAGTATACTGTACGATCAGCAGTCCGAGAAGCAAACCTCGTTCATCAGCAGGTTGCGCAAGAAGCAAATGGGAATGAAGTCCAGGAACGAGAAGATCAGGACGTACAATTACAATCAAGACCGTGTGACGGATCATAGAATATCAAACGGCACGACGCACTCGTTGAAGACGTTCATGAAGGGCGGTCAAGCGTTGGACGAGCTCGAGGACAAGCTCCAGCGGGACATGCAGCAAAAGATCTTGCTGGAGATAGTGCAGAGAACGGAGAGCGAGTTGAAGCAGGCGCGGCGACGTTTCGGAGGAGAGGGTTGATTTATCATTCAAACGTTCGGTGAGAGATTTTTGATAAGAAACGACTTCATTTTACATAGGCAAGCCATTGTACATAGCAAATTCGGTAATAAACTCTGTGTAATACAAGTAACATTCATTCGTATTTCGGCATTGAAACTCGCCACTTTTGTTTCTTCTGTTTTGTACCTGGCCGCGAACAGAGCGCCAGATCCCGCTCGAGGAAGCAGAGAGCCGGCGTTAGTAGAGTTCAGTTGTTTTCTTTATTTTGAAAAACATACAACAAGATTATCTTCTCTTTGGTAATCGTTCTGCTCTCGAACCGCGCGTGTCCAAAGGCACACATCCTTGTAACGTCTTTGTATAATACATTAATATACAAAATTAATATCCGTAATCTCTATAAATATCAAACGACGACACCGTCTTACGTTCGGTTTAATGTACAAAGCGCAAAAATCTGTTGTGAAATGTGTCCCATATATTGTCGGTGTCCGCGGGCACGTGTCACGGCCCTGCCCCGGAATAGCATACCCCTAATCAGACCTTAACTACTTACTTCGTCGCTCTGGGAAAATTACGCTGGCGCAAGCGAATTACGACCGGGCAAGTCAAATGCGATTTCATCATCGGGACGGTTCCGTTCGGCGATTACACCGCGCGAAACGTAGACGCGTGCTACCTACGAGCCCCGAATTGACTTCCTCGTTCTCAGCTCGGCTCTTTAAGCGAGGGATATGCGTTACGACCACCGGAAGTCGCCTAATCCCACGCCGAGCCGAAAGCAAGCTGCAACTTTACGCTCAACGCGATATAACTCGGCCATGATCGTGCGCGTTTCAACCAGAGCCGCAAGAATTCTCATCAAGAATTATTTTATTTTCTTAACTACGACGTACCAGACCGAAAAATCTGAAAAGAATTGGGGACAGTGCTGATGACAATACCGACAATACCACAATCGTAGCATTTCTCAACTGTTCTACATATTGATTGACGAAGCTATTGGGGATATAATTGAATTACGTGTTGCAGCGAGTTCTGAAAAAGAAAGGGAGCATCTTGAACTTGGGATTATTTTGAAATCAACCGGATGTTCGAACTTTCAGCCCTAGCTTGAGTGACGATCGACAACGAACCTGAGTATGATTCCTCATTGAAGATTGAATCAAAGAATAACTGAACTAAGATTACGATGGGGTCGGGGTCTGAATTTCTCGAAGAAAGGATCGACCCCCGTGAGTTGCAGAACACATTTAGTTGACGAGGAAGTGTCTTCCTCCGTTGTTCCCTCATTCTGTCGGTGTAACATTTTCGATCGAGTACCCTAGGTATGATCTATTTTCGAAAGACACCTGAAATATGTTCCGCAGTCGTCGTAGCTGTCCATCACACTTTTAATGGCCACGTCTCAGGTGTCTTTTCTTTCTAACAGCAGATCAAAGTGGCCTTAATCCGCCATTGGTCACGAGGGGGTATCGCTCGATACTCCCGAGAACACAGCGATCTAGCATCAACGTTGAATCTCTAACGTATACCAGTGAAGGGCAAAACTTTTGTTCAGACAACAGACAGCCGCGGTCAAATCACTTGAATCCGTTCGATTCATAGTTCGATAAAAATCTTGCCCGTCTTTGTCGGATTTCGGCTGAAGTAACGATAACGAGGGGGCAGAGCAGAGACAGCCACGCGCATTGCCAGACACCGCGTTGCATTTCGGGCAGTAAGGTCGTTTGTTTCGTTAGGACTAGTGTTCGGCACCGAGTGGCGGATGTTCTCTTCAGGTTCTCGGCCGCCGCGCCGTGAAGACAACGATGGCGGTCATCGTCTGCCGAGAATTCTATACACAAAATAGCCTGAATTATGAACCGACCCTCGGAGAGTACAACAGACAGCACCAGGAAACTGTCTCCGCTAGTACAGCGTCGCTATTTATACAGAACAGTAATCGCCTCGAGAATGATCGAACGTCCTACTCTGGGCGTTAACAAATTATTTGCACCCATTATTAGAGACAGTGCTAATTATCAAGACGATGACATTCATCAACGTGATCCACCATTTGCGATCGAAATGGAACCGTACGCAATACAAAAAGAAAAAAGAACAGAAGCCCCTTCTAACCCTTATCGGACGTCGGATACTTGGCCGATAAAGCTTGCTATGCTACGCAACGAGTGGCAAATGTCCTTAACGGTAAAAACTGAAATGTAACGTGGGACGAGACATGCGTCCGACAAGGGTTGAATCTTCAGCGAACTATAAACAACGTATTTCACGTGTTCACCCTAAACGACAGTAATCTCTATCGGCTGAAACACGATGATTCGTCTTCATTCCTGGGGTTCGATCACTCTCGGAGCGAGTTATCGTGGATACTAGAGCACCTCGAAACCGCGGTAACTATGAAAAAAGAAACAGAGAAAAAAACATCGATTGCTTCGCAACGAATCGGCCCGGATTGTACTTTCTCTCGTTCAGAAGCTGAATGACGATTGGCAAGTGTAATCTCGTCGCTGGAGAGTGCCGCTAACGCGATCTATGATGGCCACGAAGAACGAAGGACCCGTATGCGAAGAAGGAGGACCGTCGGGAGACACCTCCTCGTCTGGTATCGTTGGGTTTCTCGGAGCCCAGGCGGCGAAGAAGGTCTCCGGAGTCGGGTTAAATTAATCGTGATCGAAGACGACCCGTCTAACGAGGACACAGATGGCCGATAACAGTGCAAGGAGGTAGATATTCGGCGCCACGTTCACAGCCAGCCCGCACAGGTCCTTGATCTCGCTCTCCCTTGGATGCGTACGGATGCAGGACTGAGGCTTCTTCCTACTCAACGTGTGGATCGCCTTCTGGCACACCAGCGAGTTGTTCTCGTACATCACCTCCTCTGGCAGTACGCTCAATGGCGGCGACACCGTGTCCGTGCAATCTGTGTTCACCACCACCAGCAACATGTTACTGTCCGCTACCGGTTGCACGATGTACGACCTCATGCAGGTGTCGTTTATGTCCATCTCGACGTCGAACGTCTTGAACGACACGTTGCGCAGGTACAGGTACACCTGTTGGGCAAAGGATTCAAAGATTCATGGCCGTTTCAGAACACTTTCGTAAAGGAAACAAGTTACTTAGAATGACCCCAGGAAAGGGACCACTATTTTTAAGGAAGTACAACATTTTTGGGACACCCTGTATGGATTTCTCCCGTTTCAATCATGTAGATGTTGCCTTTTGTTGCGAAAGCGAATACCAGATTCTCATTTCCAGATAATGCAAAGGGTTTGTCAGTAGTCTAGATAAAAGATAAAGATTAAGCGGCGATTGTCCTCGAAAGTCCTATTTTTACGTTTACGAGACGTAATTCGCATAATTCGGAAGAAAATAGCTCTCACCTTTGCATTATCGAGAAATGAGAATGCGCATCCTGCACCCTTGCAACCCTAGAAACCCCTTTAGTGTACTTATTTATTCTTAATACGAACCGTACCGGGTACAAAATGTATCGTATACATCTATTGTTATATAAAAATGACAAGTTTGAATTGATGTCGATTTTTCACAATTTTTATAATAATACGTGCCGGATAAAGAAATTTATTGAATAATTCCTAGTGGAAGAGGACACACATCTTCATAAATTCAATAATTATCTGATACGATCGCGGTACGGTTAGTGTTAACCGTTAATAATTGTACTCTACATAAAACTGAGAAGGTTTAAACAAGTTAAATCAACCGCTATACATTCAAATAAGTATTCCTGAAGCCTGCAAACTCGTGTACGCATGCGCACTCGTATGCGGCCATGTTCACAGGAACTACCGACGCATGCGCATTGGAAATCGGTTAGCGTGAAACGCGGGAACGTTGCCAGTCGCCAGTGTCAGAATCTTCTGTGTTTAAATACTAAAAAGCAGTAGTGTAACAGGAAATATTGTTCGGGAGTCATAAATTGTTCTTAAAACAAGTAAAAGAATCTTCTAGAGCAAGCGTGTGTGTAATAAGAATGCTCTTTTTTTGGTTAAGGGGAACGTTGAATGAAAAGAACCTTTCGGTTTCCCACAGGACATTCTTCGCTCGTGTCTGCTCCGAAGTTAGTATAGTATTATCAAAGATATGAAATTAGTGTACTACTACTATTATATACGTAGATTGATCGGAAATTATACCTCTTGATCACATGCTTCCGGTCGCGTTCGATTGATCAGGACCTTCTGGTCGAACATTTTCTCGTCCTTCGCGTCGACCGGCGACTTTTCCTCGCTTTCCTGGTAGTCCCTCTGCATGCCTTCGTCTTCATTCGGATAAGCAAACGCCTCAGCGTACTCGGATTCCCACATTCCTGCTTTGGCCCAGGCCCACGCTGCTTGACCCAGGAACCAGGTGATTATTTTCTGCATATTCTTCCATGGCTGAAAAGAACGGCGTGTTTCATTATCCGGCTTCGGTAAGTACGAATATACTATTTTTCTACTTTCAAAGGAATTAGAACTTTGAACATTTGTTTACCAAAGCATCTCTTGTTTACTCAAAACCACCCGTCCAGTGGTGTTAACTTCCCAGATAAACATATTCGGTTAACATGTTTGGAATAGAAGTTGCAGGAATTAATGGAGGACATATGTCTATGAACTTGTATTTAACCTTCGGATTCATTTTCAAGGTTATTTGGAGGTCAGTGTGTATTTTTTAAATGGGAACCCCTATTTTCGACTACGAATTCTGAAAAAGCTCAAAATTTCACGTTCAGATATGTACTTATGTTCTAGATTAAAATGACTGCTAGATTGCATTCAGAGGTCGAATCACTGTTTGCTGGTAAATGAAAGATGACAGAAAATACTGGTATCAAGATTGAACGAAGGTCAAATACAAGGTCATGGACATATGACCTCCATTAATCCCTGCAACTTTTATTCCAAACATTTTTACCGAATATATTTATGTGGGATGTTAACACCCCTAGACGGGTGGTTTTGGGCACCCTGTGGTAGTAAGATGTCCGTGAAAAGATGTTACCGTGAGCAAGATACTGCCAACATTGGAAGTCTGTGTGCTCTTGAAGCATACAGCTTGGTAGTCGAATATCCTGATCCTCTCGAAAACACCTTCCTTGACAAGACTGGACATAATGGGTCCTCTAAGTTCGCCGAAGAATTTTCCGGCGTCGACTTCGTCTTCGGCTGCGATGACGTAGCCGTTGTTGTCGACAAGGTAGCAAGCCCAATTCTCCGCGCCGCAGTGCGTATGGCAATTTCCGATACCCTCGCAGCTGGTGGTTATATTCTGGAAGAGTACTTGAAGGGCAGTGTGCTGGAATTGGAAGCCAACCACTGCTGCCGGCGCCTTTGTAGCTTGGCTTTCTAAAGAAGCGTCAAACGGTTTACACCTCGAACATTCCCATTCGCGAGAATAGAATGAATAAACCAAGGAGTGACATTGAAAATGCGATGATGTAAGTTTTTAAAGAATTGAACAATGCTAACTTGTTTTACCAATGAAAATGGCACGACTGGCTGTGACGAGGGTGGTGTTATCAGCACCCTCCTCGTCGATTGGCACAGAAAAGACGAAGCTGTCCGGCTGGATATAGTTCTGCTCCACGGCTCTTTTGTACCATACTTCGTCTATAGCTTTCGAATACATCTTGCCGAAGTGATCATCGGGGGTATTGCCATCCTCGTCCGACAGGAAGTCCTGCCATCTTGTCAGGCCACTGTGAGTGGCCATGAACGCGAGCGTCACGCCGAAACGTTGTTGGAACTCTTTCCTACAAGAAGATGAACGTCAACGCTTCCGGTCGGAATCAGTCCTTCAAAGAAACAGACGTCCGACGAGATCGGTCTTTTCTAATGTTGTACAAACGCTAGCGCGATACGGCGGAGCTTCTTCGAGGCTCTATCGCATCGCAAACATTTGAATATATTGATCGAAAGTGTTGCTTAACCAAAATTCATTTTGAATTCTCGAAAATGAACTTCTAAAAGTACTTCTTTTTTTTTTAGGTAAGAACAGCTTTGCGACCGAGTCTCCAAGCGTCTCTCATCTACAATGTACGCTTCGAACTGCTGAACATCGATCTTCCGGTTCCGAGATCCACAAGTGGCTTCTTCTTGATCTTTCCCCAGGCCTGAAAGATCCTCGCGATCCAAACCGACGGCGATTAGATAATCGCAGAAGGAAAACGAAACACGTAAACTGCTGGTGAGTACCAAAATGAAAATCGCTTGAGAAATGTTGAAAGTATCGAACAGAACTGTGGTGTCGAAGAGAGAAAGAAAGAAAGTAAAGAAAGAGAGGGAAGCGGACGCAAAACAAGCGATAACAACGAACACAGATATCGTTACGGACAGATATCGTTTAGCCTCTAAAAGAAAACGTAAGGTGGTTTTTTGTGGTGGACGTTACCTGGGCAGCAGATTCATCAGCCTAGCTAAAGGTCTGCATGGCGTCAAAGTGGTAAGTATTAGTAAAAAAGAACGGGCGCGTTTATTTTTGTTATCCTGACAGAGGAAATAATAAGGGAACGGAACCATAGAAAGAGAGAGACAGAGAGAGAGAGAGAGTGAGAGAGAGAAAGAGAGAGAGAAAATTGTGCAGAGAACGGAAACATACACACACATACAGAGGGAACGGTTTCGCTGTCTTTAATAAACGCTTTTATCGTTGGTTTTCTTCTGCTACCTATCTTTGGAGAAGCCTACTATTCTTCTATTTTCAATCTAATCAATATGTAGTTCAATTATAAAGCCTTCTATTCAACCTTACACGAATACCAAAAATGCTTCGCAATTTTTGATTCTTTCAGAAAGTAGAAACTTACAGTAATTGCAACAAGAACGTTTGAAAAGATTTGAAAAGAAATTGGGAGAAGGTGTTCTGGTACCTGGATAACGACGTAAGGTTTAGTCTTTAGATTTATCCAACTTGCTAGACTCTAGCTTTTTTCGAAGTTACCTTTTCTACCATTGATTCTTTCTTAGACTGACATGAGATACACGAAATTGTAAGCGAGATTAGGCTCTCAAAGTGCGTAATTCGCCATTGTAAAGGACTATCTATTCGGTTGCTATGTTAGTTCTCGTGTAGTTAGTTCGGAACGTGTCTCATGCAATACACAGATTTCTATGATGCTCACCCGTTTTCTTCGCGTGTGGTGCTGGGGTTCGCAAACCATTCGGTTACCTTTGCGTCGAACACGAGGCTCAGGAGAAGATCTCTGTCGCAGTAGTACAAGTCTTTGTCCGCTTTGTAAGCCGTGGCTGTTTAACAAACACGATATGTTATCGTTACACAACATCATTGCTTGGAATCATCACAGCAATTTTACATGTTTAGTAGAAAGTTCTAACAGCAACAATCTGTAAGCTTGTTCGTTATTCGAACTAAACGTAATTTGTTCAAAAATTTTCATTACATACAGAGACTGACAGAGACTGACTGTATGTACATAAATCTCGAATTTTCCTGACAATGCGCCATGGTAGAGATAATTGTGCCATGAGGATGCATACGTTTCGATTTATGATGAGTGTCGTTACCGGAACTCGTGGCCGAGTATTCCGGCGGCTGGGATGGTTGTTTCATGTCTTTCCACCTCCAGGCTGGCTGGCGGATACGCTCCAGGAAGTGCAGGAGCTGAGCCTCGGACGTATTGAACGGTCGTTCGTCCTCGTAGTGATACCTGGATCGAGAAATTTCAAATACTATCAATCTATTTTACCTCGGGCAATCCATCGAATATCGCGTTGCGCTTTCTTATCGAACAGTCTCATAACTAGACTGCGGATGTTTATGCAATATGCAATTTCATATTTTAAGACTGGGATCTAATAAAATCTAATCTTCAGTGGCAATAGCATTTATAGATATGAAATAAATAATATGCGCAGCCTACTACCGATCGTGTGAGACGATTCAAGAGACTTACTTGCAGTACAGCCAATCAGGGTGTACCCGCCAGTTGTTACCAGTGAAATAATCCGACACCTTCTTGCCTGAAAAAGGAAAGAAAAGCTGGCTAGAGTAACTGGAAAAACAGTAGCTAGATTAAGCTACGTTCACAAACTAGTCGTGATCCGATGATCGCAATTGGTTTCTACGAATGTACGTACCACTAACGTGCGTACGGTGTATCTCCTCGGTTGCGTGCACGCGATTGCTTCCGGCGTGATCATGTTCCGGCAAACTGACCACCACCGTGAACGGTGTGTTCGGTATGCCAGTGTAATCGTACTTCCTCTTCACTCTGCCCACCCGTTTCTGCAAACAGATTCAGAAATAGTTACATCTTTTGTCTTTTGAAGTCGTTACAATTTTTACTCATTTAGTAATCATAATTCACAATTGAGAATTGAAAGAGTTGTTTTAATTTTTTGTAAGAAAAATGAATGCTACGAAATTCGGGGCCCCACGCGGCCGTTTGATCTGCTTACCGTTAAACTCGCCACTGATTATAATCAAATAACTCTCCCATAACTAGATTACTAAGTAAATGAAAATTGTTATTCGCGATTCAATTTTTATGAGTGATCTGTGTTAGTGACTTTTGGTAAGCGAACGGTTAATAAAGCTCATCGTCGAGCAACATTTTCCACTCTAATATACAGTCCATCGTTAATTATGGGATTAATTACCATGTCGTCGTAATGGTACTTCGTGTGAAGCGTCACGCTACCGTTCTCTTGATTGACCACGTCATTTCGAAGCTGTAATTAGAATCGTGTTACGGATACATTGTACAGCTACCTTTCTTTTTTTCTTAAATTATATTTACGCCATTCGAGAAGATTTACCATAAGAATTCCTTCGTCGAACTCCCTTGGTCCTCTATCCTGATCCATCAACTCGACCTCCGCCATGTCCACGCTGTTGTAGGCTGGCTTCAGGATTCCCTGGAACTGTAATCGCAACGTCGATTAATTAGAACCGTTGGCAAACACGAAAGGAACGAAATTAGACTGCGGATTTGATGCATTTACTCAGTGGCGGCTCAAGTCAAGTGGAGGCCCCAAGCGGTAAAAATTTGGGAGCCCTCAAACTCAATTTAGAAATAGAAGTTGCAAGTAAAACTCTCATAAACTTAATAACAAAAAAAGTAATGCAAAATTGCATACCGTTACATATTAAATAAATTTATATAGAAATATATAAAATTTAGATCCGCCGCTGTATTTATGATGAAAATGAATAGGTGTAATTTAAACTAGCAAAAGTATTAGACAAATTTAAACACACTATTATATTATTCTCAAGCTAATAAAAATACTGGAAAGAAAATCAAATTCTATTTCACTTCGGTTTGGTACAATTCAGCTAACAAATTTTGATCTTGCATAAATATCCGCAGTCTAATTATAATAGTCCACGTGGAAGTTATTAAGAATTATTTAGATCAGGATCGTTACCACTGGACGGAGGTCAGGATGAATCAGGATGAAACCGTTATTGGTCACGATGAAGGCGTATCCATTGACGCCGAGCTGTTTCGAATAGAATAAAAAAAAAACCATTTAATTAATCTCATCGATATTCATTGATTTTATTAACGTTGCATTAATTATGCAGACTGAATAATGAAATCGTTGTCGCTAATGGATCTGTTTAAAGTCACACACCAATTCGTCAATTCTGAATGTTTCTTCGTGAAAGATTCTCGATTGAAATCGTTCGGCGATTCGATTCGAAATAATAGAGAATAGTGCTCACCCGATGCGGCATCATAAGTTTCTGTATCTCTTCTATGGGAACATCCGTGCCAGCAACGCCGAGGAGATCGGCGATCCGTGTCTGCGCAAAGAAACACCGTATCGTTTCAGACAAACTCTTATCCTCCATGCGCCGGTCGATTTCGGTGTATCGAAAAAATGAATTACGAGTCATCATCATCCCAAGTCGCATAACCATAAGCGTATCTACCTTCTCCAATAAACGCTATCACAATGATAATTCCTCTAAAGACACACTGTACTAGTATGAAAAGTAACGATATTTACTAAAGAAACAATCATCTCTGACGTACGGCTGGATATGTATAATAAAAACTAGCTCAACTACGGTATCTCAATAAGAAACAAGAAACGAACGGAAACGATATAATCAACGGATCGAATAATAATCGAGAAAAAGAATAATGGCAATAATAAAGAAATAGAACGATACACAATATAAAGAACAATTAATAAAGTCTGACTCGTGCACTCGTCACTCGCTTCTTTCCAACCCAAAACCAAAAATTATTCGATTCTCTCATTACTAATAGTTTTATCTGTATAATGCGCGTAGTTGCCCCAGAATCAGAGTACTACTAGAGAATGATAATAATAATATAATGATGTGAATAATAATAACGATAATAATAATGATAATAATAATAATAATAATGTCAACAGGAGGTATTCGCCGTTCGCAATCCAACAGGCGGGCAGGATTATCCGTGTTTCTACTCGTCTCGAACAGGGCACAGGGTAGACTAAAGTACCTAAACCTACCTAATGATTAAACTAAGTCCAGAACTAGTGTTAGACCAAAGTAAGATACCAGAGAGACGAACGTGGACCTAAATGAAACAAAAGATCGCGGCGCGGCCGTCTTCTCGCGCCTCCGGGACATCGAATCGTTATTTGATTTTTCTTCGAATTTCTCGAACGATCTTTAACAATCACCGCGTACCTTTAAACACACTCCTGCGCGGATTGATCGTTCAATTTCAAATCAACTCCAACCGTGCGAACTCGTTCTGCTCCGAACCGTTAAAAGATAACGCGCTTGTTCTTCGAATCGTAGAATCATTCCGCAAACATTCCCATGCACGATGGTATCAAAAGAAAATAATATTTCCGAGTATTTAAAGGTGATTATTTCGATGATCGATCCCGGAGGCGTGGGTCGCGTCGTCGGCCGCGCGCGAAGTATAAAAGGCGAAAGGGTTACGGGGCTCTATGCATTGAAACAACGTTGCTTGTGTTTTGTTTGTGTGTTGCTGCCAACCTCTCTAGTCTCTGTCACCCAGTACGCCTCGTTCACCAGCACCTGCCTTGTGATGTTCTGTGGACAAAGAGGAACTTAAAACCAAAGGAAAATCGGTCTGTGATTCCGCGCGTCGCGGCGTTCGAGAACCCCCGCCCTTTCAACCCTTCGCTGCATGATTGTTTTTTTTTAAATTGGGATAAAAAAACTGAAGGAAGATCAGTTTCTGTGTTTTATTTAAGGGAGAAGTATTAAAAACAAAATTAAAACAACATTTTCAGAAAAACAAAAAATGAATAAAAACAGTAAGAGAAAACATTCTTGGTTTACTATATATCAGATTTGTTAACTGTATCAGATATGATACACTATGCAGCGAAGGGTTAACAGAGGGGTTGGCTCGAGACGCTTGAAAAAATAGTGATAAAAGAAACGGGGTGTTAACTTTTGATAACGAGGGTGGAATGGCGATAACAGCGAAGTAACTGCGCTGATCCGACGGCGAATGTATTGATTCGAGGACGTTCGCTCTGAATTGCGATTATAGTTGTCTGATTGGGCGCTGCTGTCTGATCGAAATTATACCTCTCGAATGTCGCGCAAAGTCTCTCGACGTCTCGATTTTTAGTTTAGCTTCTCGTATTTCCTTCGACGTTAGAATTGCTTTTCAAGGTAAGCCAAGGTCACGCGTAGATTCACGGAAGATTAATAGTAAATCAGTTGTTTCGCGAGTGACAGGTGGTCGTCGATCAGACAACAGCGTCGCGATCGCACACGTGAGTGCGCATTGTTGCGATAATTATTAATAGAACGGGGTTAACGGTTCACGATGATGGGGAGGACGGTAATCTATTCTCGATGACGAAGCTTGTGTCACGTTTTTATCGAGATGCAACACACCTCAGGCCAACACTCAATTTTCTCTCGTTTCGCTGTGCGAGATGATTTTTCGAGCGATCGTTGGCGAGTCGAACGCTCGCCATTCTGCCGGGGACGAATACTGAACTAGAAGAATTTGGGGGATCGCCTAGCGTACCCGATTTTTTCGAGGATCAGAAGAGTCTCGACGGTCCTGTGTGAGGTGTTACGCTTTTTCTTTATTAATTTCGAACATAGCTTACCGCGTTTTCACGTCGATCGAACACCGGCATGCTGACCGAGGTCATCAGCCTGTACTCCTGATAGTCGTGCGATTGATCGTGGATCTTCTTCTGTTTCTTCACGAACCTGCGATCCCTTTCTTCAGCGTTGAACAGTTTCTTCCGCCTGTGGAGCCTGAGGAATCTTTCCTTTTGCTCCTCGCTCTCGCGTTGCTCCCAGTGCCAGTCTGTCATTTTAGGGTCAGTGATGTCGGCGTAGACAGGCGTCCAGATGGTTGGATGATCGTTGCGACCTAGGACCAGGGGTCGAGCCATCACTGGAACGTACTTCAGCACCTGGAAATGATAAAAGCTCGTCAATCTTCAATAGGCTAAAAGAAGATTCTAAATTACATCGGTTCTTTTATGAAATAATAATTATTATAAATATGACTACAGATTTTTATGCATCTATAGGAAAATTGAGAAGATCAAATCCAAAGACGAAACATTTTTAAAATTGAAGATGTCAGCATATGATTTCTCCTCTATTGCAATCATTAAGGGATGATATAACATTCGTAGTCTAAAGATCCGTAGTCTAATAATTACTTTCGGTGAAAACAATAACGCTGTGAATCGCACCTGTTCCCTGACTTCAGCCAAAGTGCATAGATGCACAAAGTATCCCCGATTCGCGCAGGCCATCCACTGCACCTCTCTAACATCCGCCACTTCTCTACCTATCAGATAAGTGAACATCCTGACCGGCATGTCAGCTTTGAACGGCTCGTCTTGATTGTCCTTCCAATTGTAGGTCTCGAAGATATCCTTGTAGTTGTAGGGCACGCCGTCCGTTATCAGCATGATCGCTTGGTTGCACCTGGCCCCCTCCCGTTCGTATCGATAGGATTCGAGTAGCTCGAACGCGGTGGACAAGGCCAGCGAAAAGTTCGCTATTTTCTCAGTGTCCAAATTCGAAATTGCCCTCTTCAACTCCCTCACGTTCGCCAGATTCGCCTGGACCAGGGTGTCGTTGAAACAGGGCACCACCTGCAGTGGAATTTTCATTAGACAATTACAATTATCTTTCTCTTTCAAATAGGAGATTAAACTATCAGGTCGTTAAGTATGAAACTTGATAAATAAAATATAAATTTTAAACACATATGTCTCATCTCCTACTTAACGACTTGATATTAATAAAAAGGATTGAACACAAAAACACTCTAAAACCTTCAACGAAAGGAATCCCACTTTGCTAACATCGTCAAACTATGTACGTCGATAAATTACAACGCTAAATCGCATCGATACGTTACCTCCTTGGTAATATTGGAGAAAGTGATGATGTTCACAAAATCATTATTCCCAAGTGTGTCGAGGATATTATTGGCCACGTGTCTGGCGATTTCCCTGCGAATCCCAGTCATGCTGCCGGACGTATCAATCAGTATGACGACGTCCTTGGGGCTGGTGGCAGCTTCGATGTACCAACTCCTGGTCCTGCAGTCGAAAAGGTCCACCGTTTCCATGAACCAGCTGGTCGCTGGGTATTGTCTCATAAAACCTGTCGCGCTGCCAAAATACTGCCACGACAGCGAGGGATCTTGATCGTAGTTGTTGACGAAGGTTTTGTCGAGCTCCTCGGACCATTTGATTGCTCTGATCACGTCCGAAGCTCTGTCGTAGACGTTCGTTGGTACATGGACCGCTGACATGGTCAGATTCACCTGGCCGCCGAAGTGGTAGCTATGCTTCATTTCTATGGAGTTATTCTTCGCGTTGACATAGAGGAAGCTGTCGGGTGGATCCGCGTCTGGGGCCGATAACGCGGACGTCTCTGCGACGTCCATGATCCTCTGGTGGAGCAACGTTGCGATTAAGTATTGGGTTGGAAAGAAAGTTCGTAGGAGTTTTCAATTTTCATTTACAAACGCTACGAATTTTCGCTCCAACCCAATGACTTGTTCTCACACGATTTTGAAATAAATAGTCCGTACACTTCAGGAGCTGCATTTCTTTTAGGAACTCTAGATGCGTTACCTTGATGGCAGAGATCTTGGACTCCATCATGACCCTGATGTCCTTCGCGATCTCGTGGACCAGCGCGTTACCATCACGTGGCTTCACCTCTGCCTGTTTGTAGCTCTCGTGGAACTTCTCCACGTTGGTCACGTACTTTCCCAACTGCGACAGCTCGTAACCCAATTTTGCCGCCCATGTCTTCGCCCTGAGAACACCAGACAACTTCCATCAAAACTCTAGATTGAATCCCGGCAATCTTCGGGGAGTAGGCACTCTCGCAGAAACTTCGAGGAAATCCTTTGAGTTGTTGGCTGACCGATTCGACGAATGCCTTTACCGATAAATACCATTGCTAATTCCACTTTGGTCGGAATTGTTCTCGGTCTCGGAATCGTTTCCTAGTTTTCCGTTTCGGCACAGTTTAACGGTTCAATCCGCGAATTTTGTTAAATTGCGAAACTCACGATTCCGATTGATTCAAACCAAGTTGTGAGTCTAATAGGATCATTCATTCATATAAATCGCGATTCGTGCTTCTGCATCGCGGCAAGATCTCCGACGAACGCGCTCAAGATCTCCGTTCGCGGCGGCCCTAAAAAAAGGGAAGCACAAGATTTCCGTAGCGCGATCGACAGCAGAATCGAGCACGCTCAAGATCTCCGACCAATCGATCCGTCGACTCACAGCATCGACATTTTCAATAAGTGACCTTGTGACCATACTTCGCGAGGCTCTCTCTCCCTCATTCTCACGATCCAGTTATTGCCTTCCTCGCGCGCTCAAATCTAAGCGGTTCCAGCATCAGGTGCCTCCGACCATCGGTCGATGCCGAACAATTACAGAGGAAATTCGGAAAACTCGGATAAATTGTAATAATCATAATTTTTGAAACGGTACAAGTAGCAGGTTGACATGTTTGGTAACATCGATACGAGCCTTTGTTATTAGCTAGTATATGTTTGGGCTCATCTTAATCAGGAAAATGTCACGAATACGTAGATAAAGGTTCCACGAAAAACAATGGTCAGAATCTAAAAAGGTTATATCGCTGAATTGATATTGTTTCAACGAGGGAATAATGGATACTAATTTATTAGGAACTTTTAAGAGAATTACGAGTTATTGTGACTACGGATGAGACGAACATGGATATTCGTTGGCAACACGCCATCGTTATTGAATTTCGATTCATCCCCGCGACGAATAGGCGCCAATTCTTGCATCATGCTCTACTGAACTATTTCCCAAGTTTGCCTTGTATTGCGCGAAATTTAGCTGGTATGGATACCGTAATCTTTTTATGTATCGTGGATTGATAGTTTGATTGATTCTACGGTGACCTCGACATTTCTCGAAATCGATACGACTTACCGAGAAAGAGAGTGAAAGATTTGATTTTAATTGACGACTTCTGCATAGTGAGATAGGAATTAAATTAATTGGTAGAATCAATTATTCTCTGGTTCCAGTAAAATACATCTGTGTAAATTGGAATTAAAACGTTCTTGTGCTCGTCAACAGAGGGTCGTCGGTAATTGCTTCGCGGTAAATAAAATTTTAACGAACTCCGGTCTCTATACAATTTAATCATCGAAACACAGCGCGGCATTGAAATACATATCACGAACGTGCTCAAAAGTTTCCATAAATCAAAGCTGGTCGTTGATCTCTGTTAACAAACGCGAGTTGTTTTACAATGTTCGATTAAATATACTCCAAATAAATATTGCAAAAATCGTTCGAAGCCAAAGGAAAGCGAACGAAGTCGGAGCATAACGTACCGACCATAATCACTCCCCTCCCCCATAACAATCCACCTGATGAACTCGATCTACCATCGTTGAAATGAATTTCCAAACCTTTATAAGCAATGCCACCGTTCAAATCTGGGCGACAGAGTAGTGTCAATAGAAAGCGAAAGCACGTTGCCCACGTTTTCACAACTGAAGGGACGCGTGTCGAAAGCGTGCTACGAGCGAGGGAAACCAGCAAATTTAAAGAGGAGGACGTCGATTTTCAAAATAGACGATTAACAAACAATCTATCATTGAAACAATAAATTTTCGAACATCCGTAACCAATTTGTTGATCCAACACACAAATAAAAGTACAATCAACGTATCCAGTGGACACAATTAGTTCCGCGAGCGAGGGAAGCCAGCGAATTCGACGAATAAAATCGACGATTCTCGACGTGAACGATTTACAAACGAAAAACTACGATGATGCATCGCTCTGTACAACCTCTCGCACTTTACACTTTACAGACCGTGTAGGAAATGAGAAAATAAATGTCATTGTGGAACGTTGACAAGCAATGCTCGAAATGTGGGTGACAAGTTAGAGAATTTGACGAATAAAATCGACGATTCTCGACGTGAAAGATTAACAAACTCTGTACAACCTCTCGGACTTTACACTTTACAGACCGTGTAGCAAATGAGAAAATACATGTAATTGTGGAACGTCGACAAGCAATGCTCGAAATATGGGTGACAAGTCAGCGTGTCAAGGGGAAGCACGTCGCCCACGTTGCTGGCGATCCAGGGGTGGCGCGTGCGAGTTGGTCAACGAGCGAGGGAATCCAGCGAATTCGAAGCACACACGATCCCAACGTAGAGGCGATTAAACGAGCCAATCGGATGAGGAACGATTAATTGATGAAACGATTCGGTGTGGAGGACAACTTACGTCTTGTAGGAGATACCGTCACCAGGGTCGGGTGCCTCGATCAGGATCAGGATGACGATAGCAGGCAGACAACGGAGCCTCATCACTGGCGTGTCTTCGGTTGTCGGCTCTCCGCTGTTTACGCGAGGACACGGTAAACAAAACTGAGGCCGAGAGGCGGCTCGCGTCTGACATTAAGGATGCTCTCGGCCGGCAGTGTTCGTCGTCTCGTCTTTGTCGTCGTCGACGTCGACGTCGCCATGCAGTGCGCGCACCGTTCCCGAACACGGGGGCCACCGTTTTCCAGAGCTTATCGATCCGCGCCGACGCGACGGAGTCGAGCTGAGCCGAACTTGCGCACCGATACGCTTCAATTTTCCCGTCGTCGACCACCACGCGAATCGGTGCGGCGAAACCGCTTGAACGCGGCAAAATACTCCCTTTCGACCCCTTGCCGTACCATTCTCTTTACAGTTATAGCGGTTAAAACATTTTTATTCTTGAAAATGTTGCAGACGCTAAGGATAGTGTATATATATTTTTTCTTATTTATTTAATGTTGCTTTAACATCAAAGGTCATTAGCAACACGGTACATTTTCTTACAATATTTTGTACATCTTAGTATCTTTGATATATTGGGCAAAACCGACAATGTGTTCCTCGGAACAGAATGGGTAAATATCCAGGCAGTTTAGCATTTTTCCTTTTATTTTCATATTTTTTGCAACTTTTGATTTGCGCAAGTAGAGAGAACAATCAATATGATCATTAATTAAATTATAAAATGAATCAAATTTGATTTTAGTTGAAAACGAAGTCGTTACGTTCATATTTGTTGGACCTCATCGATATCTATGTGTCATGAGACTAGGAGTGCCGTTTTCGTTACTTTAAATTTGTAAATCGTGGGAACGTTACGCGACGTCCAAGAGCTGTCTGTTTCGGTTATGGTTTCTGTTTGGTTGCCAGATTGGATTGTCGCAACCGTCTTCTATGTCAATACCGAAACGGTTCTGGAATCGACTCTTGTTTACTTGCTTCGATAAAATCTGTTCCGAGCTCCCAGTAAATAAATAGTCGTCAACAAAGTCGGTGACTTCGGACGTCGCAAATGATGTTCCACCGGTTCTGTGAAATATACGATCAGTGTAAAACGTATTCGTAGACTCTTGATTAATTTTTTCATCGATCGATGTACGTTTTTGCGATGTTTGAAAAAGTGTCGAGTCAAAAACGTGTAGAAGTTACTAATTTTTCTGAGACCTATAAGAAGTCCGAACACTGTGTGTCGCGCGTCATCCGCGACCAGACGCCGCGACGCCGCGCCGCTGCTAACCGTCCGGCTCCGGCGTCCTCCGGAAATTGATAGAAATGTTTTTCACCGAATGTCAGACCATGCCCCGTTCCTCCGCCACTGTTTTCCTCGAGTTCCAACGTTTATCTGCTCCGTTGTCTCCTCCGCGAACATGTTTTCGCGAAATCTACAGTAGTGGTGTTCGAACATGGAACTCCTAGATTGAACTAACTCTTAGAATGAAAATTAAAACTTTCTTTTTGTCATATTGAGATTTATATTTCTGTGTCCAACGTAAAGTTTTTGCCCCTTTTTTAGAATTTGTACCTTCTACTATAAATTTTGGCTTAAAGTCTGGAACCAGATAAGTAGAACACGTCTGTGTTTCGGCGCACAGTTTCGAAGTGTTGAATGGTCTCCGAACTAGGTTACACAGATTATGAGACAGCCTGTAAGACGGTTGGATAACAGTTTCAATTGTCCCGGGATCGATAAAGTTTCAATTCGGGAAGGAGAGAAGACGGCTAACAGCGTTTCAGAAAAATGTTCCTGCTTACACTGCTATAGTATGTAGTTGGTTATGAGCGAACGTCTACTAAAGATCTCCTTCTTTCATTCAAGAACACAAGCTCTTCCTGAATTTCTTGCCGAGGAAATAAGGGATCCAATTACACCGGGGGTCAGGAACGAATTAATTCTCTGGCCCCGTGTTCCCTTGTCTTTCCAGTTTCGAAATTAGGGTCGTACAGTTAGTAGAACGAGCTTACTTTCCTGAGGAAAATTCCATGGAGGCATATTACATTAATTTCAAGATACAGAAGCTGCATAGACAATTTGCTATTTATTTTCTTAATAAACTTCTTAATAAATTTCTAGATTCTACACCGTGTCTACTTAGCTAAGCCCAATATTAACATCAGAAGAACAGAATTATATTTATCTGGTTATAAAAATTTGCATTTATTAAAATTATTGAGAAAAGAAATAGCAAATTGTTTATGTAGCTCCTCTATCTTGTAATCAATGTAAGCCTTCATGGAATTTTTGGATCAACGTGTTTATACAGTATTTCGTAGAAAAATTGAACATGGAAGAACTACATGAAGTTTCCTTGAAGCTTCTTCAAACTTTTTTGAACTGTTCTTGTAAAATAACAAAATAAATTGGTTTCTCGCGAGGCCAATGGGTACATGAAAGCAGAAGACTCGAAATCGAACAGAGGGGTGGTAGGGTATATTTTCTAGGGCAAGACCCCACTCGTCCCATCAACAGACCCAGTGACGCCACGGAATCGTATCTCGCATCGATGGAAGGACGTTTCGTCAGGCTTTATATCCATCTTTCCTTCGCGAATTCCTCCCCCAGCCTTTGTCCCTGTCCCGCAATAAAGAACAGAGTTCCTCTCGTAAAACGTCGCTAGGCCGGTCCTCACCGATACATATTAAACTCGAAGACAGATTGGACCGTTACTATCATCCGATCTCATCGGTAGATTGTGCAATCTTCACGTGAAAATTCTCCACGTCGATCGCGAAAAATAGAAACGACATTCTCTTCAATAAACGAGAAATCATACACCGGTATTAAATTCTTTCAGCATTCGCGTTCTTTCAAAAGAAATCATACTAAAGATGATTGCGAATATTTAAATATTATTATTCGTCTTGAAATTAATCTTTCTAGAATAATATAAATTTTTATATTATTTTATTAAACGAAATTAACGAGCCAATTGAAGAAATAATATTTCAAGACTAGTATGCATCTGGATAATAAGAATACTGACGAGGTATTCCTATTAATTCTAGAAAATATTGGGGAAGAAAAGTTAGATTTACTCCTATAAATATTACAATAAATTGAATATTTAATAATTTTTTGTATTAAGGTTTAATCCTGTAAAAATAAGGTATCAGTGAATTAATCTACTTAATCATTCAATCAAATGATCGCATAAGTTCGTGCCCGATTTTCATAGATGTCGCAAACTGTACTGCACGGCGAAGTGTAAGAAATTTTTTTTCTAATTGTAGAAACGAATGGCGACTATATAATTGATTAATAAAGCTTTAAAATGTAACCATCGAATTTGATTTTCAAATCGAACTTGTGCAATCATCTAATACCAATATATATATTTAATTATTAATTTACAGACGCAATGTTAATTTGGTTCTCTTGAAAATGATCTAAATGCAGATCGAAACGTTGAGAAATAATATTGTGCTAATTTGCAAATAGTGTTTGAGTAACAATTGATCGAACCTATGCGCCGATATCATTAATTTATTGCTCCGGAAGTTCGAAGCTAAAAGTGAGGCAATTAATAACGTATGATCAACGGTGACACGAATTTCCTCAGCTTACCCTGTCTGGAGGGTTGAACACTTCGTCGGGGTGATCTAATTTTTTCGTTTCGAGGAAACGCCGCTGTCTATGGACCCCCTAGGGCTGAAAACTTGTAGTTGGAACTGCCAACGTTATCAGAACAATGCCCCGTGAAAGAATGGAGGCTTGTCACCGGAATGGGACTTGTCTTATAGTATGGAAGTAGGAAAACTTTGGATCCATAAACAAAATCTGTCCAGAAGTTCTCGAGATTCGCCATAAGACTTTACCAAACTTGCAGGACACGTGGTGCTTTTATGCATCAAAATACCCTGCCTTCAAGAAGCATTAGCGGAACGGTCATTTTTATTATAAAATTCTTTTTATAGCGTACACGTAGCTTACAGACTGCAATTTTACACGATACACATGTATGATTATATTTGATGCGTGTATGATATGGTGCTGTTTCTAAACACAATACTCTTCGTTTATTCGTTCAGCAATTTCACAGGTGGTAGATCGCCGGTGTCGATGGTTAGGCGCAAAACATTTTAGGATAACAATTCGTAACACAACTGATCGCCGTTAGGGAATGAAAGAGGTAGAATGCTCTGTCCAAATGTTTTCTGGAAACTCTCCAAATTTTTGGACAGAGAGCCGGTCTCACAGAGATGTACATAATATTCGGGCGACAACGGTGGAGAACAACAACAAAGATACGGTCAGTCCAGCAGCCCCTCCGCAATCGTCGATCTCGTACTCTAGGGGATGCTCGGTGAAACAGCCTTCCAGGCGCCGTCTTTTTAGATCGTTCAACGGCATTTTATGGCAGGGCGCGCTTTCAGTACTGTTCAAGTATTCCGACGGCGAAATGATCACCGGAGTCACTTCTAATCTTTTGTAACAGGTGGCGTACATCGCGTCTACCACCACCAGAAGCAGGTTCGTGTGCGGCACCTGTAAAAACAATTATTCAGTTGATTTAGTCTTAGTTAATTCTGCACTGTCGCCTCTACTCCTCTCCAGGTTCCCCCACCACGTACCACATTATTCCCTCATGCGACCGGAATTTTCGTAACGCTTGAAAATTGTAGCCCCCTCATTAAAGAAGTTTCATTTCAATAAATTGTCGCCCCTCAGTAAAGAAGTTTTACTTCAAAAATTTGTAGCCCCTCAACAAAGAAGTTTCACTTCAAAAAATTGTAGCCCCCTCAGTAAAGAATTTTCAATTCAAAAATTTGTCGTCCCACAACAAAGAAGTTTCACTTCAAAAATTTGTCGCCCCTCAGCAAAGAATTAGTTTCACTTCAAAATGTAAATTAAATTCAAAATGTGAATGAATTCCTGTCGAGACGAACAACTTACCCTGCGCGCATAAAATGGCCTAGAACAGTAGTCGTCGTCATTGGAGACACCCTGGCCAGCGACCGTGTAGTTCATCATGTACAACGTCCTCTTCTGATCGCAAGGATAGTGATAGAGGTATGGTTTCGGGGGTGGTGGCGGATCCGGTGCATCCTCGTCGGCGTGCACTTTGGCCAGGCCGATCGGCAAGTTGCCGAACTGGGTCGCGAACCATGCGACACGCAGCAGAAACCAGAGCAACAGTTTCCAGAGGTGCATCAGCGGGTCCATCAGAGTGCCGGCCGCAGCCTCGATCCGCTGCGCGAGTAACAGAGAACGGAGAACAGTTTCGTTAGCCTGTGGGAAAATGTTTTTATACCCCGTCCGCCCCCTGGGGGCGAGAAGACAAGCTGGCCAGTCTATGGCCGAGTTTCGCACTTTGTTTGCGAAAACGCCCCGCGCGAAATTTCCTCTCGGCGCGCCGCGGGCAATCTTTTTTTTTAGAAACTTTGGGATATTAGATAACTTGTAGATAAATGCTCCAATGCGGATAATTGAGTAGAATTCTTGTAGATTGAAGATATTAAAATGTTGGAAAGTGCTCGCAGCTTACCGATAAAATAAAGCTTTTTAAAAATATTTTAACGAAATGGCAGAACATTTTACTATTTTACAATTTACCATTAACGTTTACTCAATTTTCTCGAAAACCGTTTGTTTTAGGAGGACAAGTGATATGACATAAAAAACGCAGAATGTATTCTGTTGAATACATTTTTCGATGCGATAAATAGTTTCGGAGATATTCAAAAGACAACAATTTAAAATATTAAAATGGTCAAAAGTGTTCAAAGGAAAAAATTGAACAATTGTTATTTCGATAGTGGCGTCACTTACGACTTCCTCGCACCAGGCCTGGTAGTCGTAAATCTCGATCGGATTGTAGAGACCCTGGCCCACCATGGAGTTCATCACGGCGCCTTCCTGCGTCCCCATAAATTGGCCGGTGTCGTTGTGTGCATCCGAGATCACCACGTAACCGTTCTGATCGAGCAAGTAGCAATCGATCCACGCGTGGGAGCAGTTCATGGTCGAGTTAACCGGTCCCTTAGTCAGTTCGATGAATCTGTTATAAAGATCCGTCATGGGCATTTGAAAGCCAACAACCGCTGCCGGCGCAGTTTTACCACCGTCCTTTGGAAATATTCCTATGGAGACTGTCACTATGGCGTCCGCGCCTGCCTCCCATGGAACTGCAATCGTTATCTTTTTGTCAATTCATTTCTTGATCACGCAAAATACAAAATATATTTTTAATATGGAAGAAGGGAATAAATATTGGACAAAAGAGGAAGAGAAAATGTATTTGATATGCGAGATACACCTGGGGAAGCTTTAGCATCTGGCAAAGGACTGTGAAGGTGTAGAGAGAATAAATATAAGTATAGTAAAGATAGTACAAGATAAAAGACTATGAGAAATAGTAGACTGGCTCTCAGGAGTATCGAGGGAAAAAGAAAAGAAATAAAAAATAAATATCAAAAAAAGGAGAGAGGCAGAGGCAATATTAGATGTAAGACACGATGATAGATAACATCGATTGTAGACAATATAAAAGACTATGAGAAAATAGTAGACTGGCTCTCAGGAGTATCGAGAGAAAAAGGAAAGAAATGAAAAATAAATATCAAAAGAGAGAGGCAGAGGCAATATTAGATGTAAGACACGGCGATAGATAACATCGATTATAGATAATAAAGTGTGGTATGGGATATAGATGGATGGATGGAAGAATGGGTGACAGAGAAAAAAACTGTAAACCAAGTCGAATTTCTTGGCTGCAAGGCTGAAATAAATAAATACTACACACTGCTACTAGAAAATTAATTTTCGAGGACAACATACCGGTCACGGAGATGCTGTTAGGGTCCACGATATTCTGGAAAATGGCGCCCTTGTACCAAGGCTCGTTAACAGCCCTGCGATGAAGATCTCCAAAAACGATCCCATCGTCTTCCCCAGGCACCTTATTCGTGTCCAAATGATGCCACCTAGTCAGACCGCTCTGCGTAGCAACGAATCTCAAGAAAATCCCGTAGTACTTAGTGAGAGTTCTAGCTCGAGGCTCTTCGAGTACAAACTTTTCGTTAAAGCTACCGTTGGTAGCCTTCGCGTCGAAAACTAGCAGCTGCAACAACTCTTTGTTGCAGTAATAGTCATCCTGAGAGAGCGTTCTGGTGCCACAATTGATAGTGTCGTTGATATCCATTGCTTCATCGTCTTCTATCGAGTAAGCCTCGTATTGTTCCGACCATCGCCAATCTGGACGGTTCATCAGGTCTAGGAAGTGTATTAATTCTTCTTCGGGATTGTCGAACTCGTGGCCTTCGAGATAGTGATACCGACAGTAGACCCAGCCTGGGTGAACCCTCCAATTGCTGTCGACGAAGAACTGCGAGATGTCGATGCCCATATTCTGGTTTCTTCGGATTTCGTCCCCAACCTTGAAGAAGAAGAAGAAGTCGCGAAAATCCATACAGAGGTTAACCCTTCGAATTTCCAAACATTCAAATTTTTCCAATGTCGAGAAATGAGAAAGCGCACCCTTACGATCTTGAAACAAACGAGTCTACCCTTTAAATTGATGGATGGATCACTGTAGTAACATTATTTGCGTCATTTTTCTACTAGATAAAATTTGTTTAGTTCCGTGGAGTACTTTGGAAAGGATCGTTTTAAACTCCGTTAAATGGTTTATTCGGAGAACCTGGAAAATAGTGGACAGCTGGTGATGGATCGAACAATTTAGAAAATTACCTTGATCCACGTGGTGCCGTAGTTGGGTATAGCGACCGCAAGGCCGAAAGGCGTGCCGGGCAGCGGCGCGTAAAAATAGTCGCGTCTTTCGAGGGTGACACGACGATTGTCGTCGTAATGCAATTTCACCGGGACTCCTTTCATGCTGCCGTTTTTGTGGTCCACCAGCGCGGCCCTTAGCTCCAGAATCTCCGGCCCCGGGTTCCTGCGCTCGTTTTTAATGAAAAAATAAAAATAATAAGAAATCGTTCTCCCACGACGACGCGACGAAGCAATATCCTTGGTCGCAGCCCTATTCCGCTGCTGCAGGAATTTATAGCGGGAGAAAAGTTTGATTGCCAACGGCCGTTGTGGGAATGCCTCGAGAATGAAGGCGTCGCGTCGGCATCCTTATGGAATTATAGGGCGGATGGACAATGGCGAAAATTTCTATAGATTCTACCAGATCTGGCCGAAGTTCAGGTGAAATCGCAATCAGACATAATATGTAATAATAATTAATTAATTGGTTATCGATCGTAATTTAATGTTTCCACCGTTTTGAATTACACCAATTTCTAATTTGATAAATGTATCAAATCTGCTGCTGAATGACTAGACTGTGGATCTTCATGGAAAATAAAATTTATATACGTCCACTGCTTTAAATTGCACGTGCAGAAATTCTTCTCGTAAATGCATAAAATCTGCCAGTCTACTAGTGACACGGTTCTGCTGATTGCATTTCTCTCTTAATTACCTTGGTTCACGGCCGTCGTCGAGGATCTCGACCTCGGTCAGATCGATGCTGTTGTAGTTGAGCTTGAGCTTGCCTTTGAAGACAGGCCTGAGGTCCGGGTGCAGTATCACGTATCCGTTGTTGGACACGATGAAGGCGTACCCATTTACGCCGAGCTTGTACGGCAACGTGAGCTTTCGTATATCGTCGATCGGCACATCGGTGCCCGCCACGCCTAACAGACTCGGTATCCTGGTCCTGTTGTTTCTATTATTGCCTTTCCGATTGAACACTGGCGTACTGACAGACGTCAGCAGCCTATACTCCTGCCAGAGTGTCGTGTTTAGCATCGAAGCATCCTGACGAACATCCTCGTCCTTGTGGAGCTACACAATTTCAACGAAGCCTCCGTAACACAGCCAAACAACATTTTATTCGATTAAGGGGGTAGACTTGTTTCTAGGATTGCGTGGTCCCGGGATGCGCGTTCTCATTTCTCAATAATGCAAAGATAGAGCTTTTCGGTAGTCAAAAGCGTTAGATGAAAGATCAATCGAGGCCGCGATCGCCCTCAAAAGTCCTATTTAGAGGCGTAATTGAATACTTGAAAATTGGAGAACTTACAGATTTAAATATTTGAAAATTGGAGGGCTTAGAGATTTAGATAATGAAAAGTTTAAATATTTGAAAATTGAAGGACTTACAGATATAAATATTTGAAAATTGAAGGGCTTAGAGAATTAGATATTGAAAAGTCTAAATATATGAAAACTGGAGGGTTTAGAGATTTAAATACTGAAAAATTTAAATATTTGAAAATTGGAAGGTTTAGAGATTTAAATATTGATAATTTCTAATATTTGAAAATTGGAAGGCTTAGAGATTTAAACATTGAAAATTTCTAATATTTGAAAATCACGGCCTAGATTGATCTTTTATCTAGCACTTTTGACTGCCGAAAATCCAATTGCATTATCGAGAATTGAGAAGGCACATCCCGTATCCTTGTAATCCTGGCAGAACGAGTCTACTCTCTTAACAAGGGAACTGTAACCGTGTTAATGTTACCAACAAAGAAAAGGGGCAAACACTGTAACAAAACATGGCGTTTCCCACAAATACATTCCGAATGCCGTTGGACCCGGTGTTAAGTCACACGCGCGTTAAAACAGGACAATGATATTCTCCATTAATAATGCAACGAGGATATTACAAAGTCTAAGAGAACCACCGAAAACTTTCCTACCGCGTTTCGCTGGCAATTCGGAATCTGTACCAGAGACAACTTTCCGTATATCTACGAGTGGGAGAAATGGTTTTCTAGCATGCTCTTTTAGAAATCACTGGCACCGGTAGCTTTGAAGTAGGATTCTATGGATTTACAGTTCTAGGGGAAGATGAATATCATTCTAGAGGGACACGTGTCTACGATTATTATTTGCAGGAGCCGCCTAAGTTCGTCAATAAGACACGCAACACCGCAGCCATCTAAATTGCTAAGGTACAAGGGGTAACAAACGAGAGGACGGAAAACGGGTATCTGAAGCAACTACGAGAAAGGGGTTTTGGCTGTTGGTTGGTTTTGCTTGCGTTCAACCTGCTGTATGTAGATTTCGTCCTCATTCATTCGCACGCCCAGACGTTTCCCTTTCAGGTGTTTCTGAAGCCGGGACTGTTGCTCCTCGTGCTGCATCACTATCCACAGCCAAGTGGCGAGTGCTGGGTTCTAATGGAATTGCAAGTAGAACATTTACAGAACCAGAGATATATTCGTTAACACTACCCCATTGAAAACAACTCTTTGAAACATTCCTCAAAGAAACCGTATAGTCGCCGTCTTATTAAACGAGGACGTTTATCCAACCTGTCCTTCGCAGAATCTTCAACCCGAAACAACGCCAAGATATGTACAACTGTTGTGTATTTTTCTTTTTGTTCGAAATCACTGTTTTATTCCAATCGTCTGTTCACATTCAAATTGTAAGAACGATAATGGAAAATGTCACCGTACGAAATTGTCTGACGCCGATTGATAGAATCACTTCTATTCAAAACGAAGCTGAAAGGATTATTATTTATCAAGCTTCCTTCAGCTGATCGTGTTACAACGTTTTTCGCGGATATGTAACCTGATTCGAATCTGCTTGCCAAGCGGATCATGTTTTGTGGATACTGGAAAATGCTAGATTAATTTCGTGCGGTGTGGTCTTCGTTGTCCTTGACAAATCTTGACATTAGTACAGGTTAATATGTACCGAGAGTTTGGTAATGATCAACGTCGTATATTCCAAGAATATTTTTCTTGCGAGAAAGTAATTTCGGTATTTTAAGGTTGTTTATTCAATACACGTTAACCAATGCAAGGTAAGAAAAGTGACAAATGAATTTCATAAATATAGCCTCCTTTTTAATTTTGGGATAAAGAGTAACGCAGGAAAAAAGGAAAAAAATAGATTTAATTTTATTCGTATAAAAATTCTTTTCAAAAATCTGGAAAGCTAAGGTCTCTGAGAGTACCACATTACCTTGCAAAGGTTAATGAATAACAGATTTTCCCTTTCGTTCAATGATCTTTGCCAGAAAGAATAAGGAAATATTTTACAGATTAATGTTCATCGCTTGGATAAAGAAGTTCAAGATATTTTTGTATGATTTCAGGAGAGCTTACCGTGATGTCGGCGTAAGCATGAGTCCAGACGACAGGATGAATCGTGTCCTGGAGAACCATAGGCCTCGCTACGACAGGTATGTATTTCAACACTTGTTCACGGACTTCCTCTTGCGTATGAACGTGCGTGTAATAACCGCGATTCAAACACGCCATCCACTGAATCTCGCGGACTTTCGTCACTTCGTTGCCCAGGAGGTAGGTGAACACTCTGACTGGGATGTGGGTGTTGTTGTCTTGCCAGTTCCACGCTTTGAACACCTGAACAGACAAAATTCAGAAATTATCTCAGCTATTGTTTCACAGACTGTGGACCTTTGTGCAAATTCCTATTTCTCTAGGAAACTCTAACCCCTTGCCATATAATTTTCTTTACAATGATTAAAATGCCTTTATCCCCAAAACTGTCGTAGAAGGGAGAAGAAATTTATATTTTGTCTATGGCTTCATTTATTCGAATACTTAAATATTGATTACATACGAATCAAATTTCATTTCATTTAAATAGAAATGTGTCACATTCCAATTTGTTAGACTTTGTTTAAAATCTTCATCACGAATGTGACTCATTAAAATACAGCAAAGGGTCAGCAGTTACCTTCTGATTTCTTTATATCTGTTTGTATTTTAGAAATTACACGTACTATAAATGCATTAAGCTCCGCAGTTTATTTGCGATAAACGGAGAACCGCGTAAAGCAATTGACTACATATAGCTGTAGAACAAACATACTTTAAAATGCATTATTCCACTTTTTCGCGAAGAGAGAGAGAGAGAGAGTACCGGCTGCCGTCTCCTCGTTATCCGATCCCTATTCTACTCATTATCCCATTCTCAGAGCCATAATCCCGGTTTCCGTGGCAGTTTCACTGCCGTCTAATCGAGCCCCGTAATGGCTCGCGTAATCCTGACGCAAACGTTACCGCGCGTTATCTTATTTGATGCGTTTGGGCCTGGAGGGGAGAGATAAGGACACTGTTCGTACCAGAGAAAGAGGGAATACCGAAAGAAAGAGCCAAACAGAGAAGAGCAGAGCAAACGACAAAGAAGAAGTAATTTAGTAAAGAAAAAAATGAATTGAAAGACAATACCAAACAGAAAGTAGTAAAGAAATGAATAGCGATAAGAGCGAGATCCGGAGCAATGAAGAGAAGAGAAAGCGGGAAACGATGAATAGAAAGAAGATAGCACAGTGAAAGTAAGGCAGAAAGGGAGAGCCAGGAGGAGAAGAGATCAGCGAAAGCAGGAGGCATTGCGATCCGCGATGGAAGGAATAGAGATGGCGCGAAAGAGGGAAGAAAGAGCGAGTGTCCGAGGGATAGAGTGACAGAGGGACAGAAAGACAGAGACCACCACGATCCTCGGTTGTACGCGAGTGGGCTCTCATAAAAGTGAAGAGCTACTCGTCGCGAGGATAGAACTGGAAACGTGGAAACGCGAGTTTTTCCCTCCGGCTAGGGAAAATTCGCCGGAGAGCCACTTAATTTTAGTGCGGCTTTACGAGCAACCTTCCATCTGGTTCACCGAAAATGACGGCCGCGACTTGTCTGTGCCGCGCGCTCCGGTTCGCAATCATTCTGAATCAAACCCGAATAATCGCTCGACAGCAATATGCATTTCTTTCTTTCAAACGTAATCTAGAAAGTAATTAATTTTCTCATATGAAAATCCTTAACACTAAACACTTGAAACCATAATGATGCTTTCGTGGTAAATGATTGAACAAATACATTTAACCCTTAGCACTCGAGTGGCGCCTCTGAGGCGTAACTAAAAATTTCTGTCCTATTATTGAAAATATTGTTTACATTATTAGATATGTCCCCTAGTAGCACAAAAATATTGGATAAATATTTTTTTCAAATGTATCGGCTGTTTATAGAACTCGTTCTCGCAAAGGAAAAAGTACAACATTTTCTGATAAAGCTCGTGTAGATTGTATGAGTAGAAACAAATCTGATTCGAGATTTGAAATACTTCGTGGAAAGAAAAAAAGTCCTATTGCATCGTAGATAAACATTTTCTGCAGGGATCATTTCGTTTCGTTGAATCGGGGATACGAAAGGGCCTGGCGCGGCGGGATAAAAGGAATACCTCGGTCAGATTTCCAGGAACACCATCGGTGACGAGCATGATTAGCTGATTGCACGGCGTGTCTGCCCCACACCCACGCGTCTCCCTGTAATTGCTGAGCAGCTCGAACGCTTTGCCGAAGGCCTCGGTCAAATTCGCCTGGCCCTCGGTTTTCACAGTGGTGATCGCGTTCTTAAAAGTCTCCACGTTCTCCGGCGTGGCCTGGATCAGTATGTCCTTGAAACAGTCCACCACATCCGTTGTTCCGTTCGTGTAGCTCAACACTGTCACGAAGTCGTTGTTCGACAGTGTGTCCAGTATCGCGTTTATGGTCGCCATCGCTGGAAGCGAGAACAATTTTCATAATTAATTAGAACTTATCCCTCCTCACTGATACGATCATCTCGTTTCAAATATTTCGTAAAGGTCACCATTCTGGACAACCTCTCTTCTTTTTAGAATTGTAATTTCTTTCAACATTTACGAATTGAGGACATTTCGAATAAAAAGAGTTACCCCACCTCACTAATCACAATCACATAGAAATTTCAAATATCTCGTAAAGATCACCATTCTGGACAACCTCTCTTCTTTTTATCATCTCGTTAAGTATGGCATTTAACAATTAAAACACTTTCAAATACATTTTTAAATTTCTACATTTAACAACCTGATAGAATTGCAATTTCCTTCAACGTGTACATACAAATTTAGGTACGTTTCGAATAAAAAATATGTCTCATCCGTCGACATTTCATGTCTTACATATTTGGATAGAAATTTTTATCGTCTACGAGAGTGTCGGAAAACCCATAGGTTTGCACGTAAAAAGATGCACTCGAGAAGAACGACCTCGAAGCCTGGTAAGAAGAAGACCTTGAAAGAAGAGAGAGATCGTGTTTTATCGAATTTCTATCTTTCTTTTTAATAGAACAAAATGACGACAACGATGAAGATATATTTAATGTGTTACAAGATCGAATTTCTCTGGTGTTTAAGTGTTTTATCCAGGATATTACGGTAACGACCATAGGATCCGCGATATCCGTGCGAAGGTGCAATCGCGTCTGCATACTATCCTCCCCTAAACAATGCACGCGTAACCTCAGGTTTGCGGTGCACTCCAAGTATGCATTACACGGCTAACAGACGGCGACCGCAAACGTATTCCAGTTGCGATTCTGACACAGCTGCCTGGGATGCGCCGAATACAGCAACAGAAGTTACCGACTTCGCGTGCGGATCGATTTGTACACGAAGATTCTCACAAAATAGTCGACAACATCTTCCTTTACCATTAGGCCCTTTATCCACGGAGCGTCAAAATATGACATGATTTTTTTATCATTATATTCATACCAGATCACACAGATGTACAGGGTGTATCCGTTAAGTTATGTCACCATTTTCTAGGCATTTCCAGTAGTGCAATTAAAAAATGTTTTAGACAAAAGTTTCTCAGTACTTGATGAGCTACACGTTCGCATATTCTTAAATCTGAAGAAATGTTTTTTACGTAAAAAAGTAAAGGTTACCTTGACTTTTTTAAATGGCACTATATGTTTTGGGCATCATAGGATTGTTTCTGACGTCGAGACGAATTTAACAGTGTACTATACTATGACCTTGAAATGACCTCAAACTTGAAAATTTTGTGCAAACGTAATTTTAATGAAGAATTATTTCTTACAATATAAATCAAGTTACATTAGATGTTCGAACTGCGATCTACCTTCAATGATACAGAACTCCGCTCTTTGTATTAGATTTTTCGTTGTTGCTGGGTACTCGGGTAATTTTTGTTTACACGAATACCCGGGTATCCGGGTAATGCTGTTTACCCGAGTAATTTTTATTTACCCTGGTATCTCACGGGTAGCCCGGGTACCCGAGTATCTCATAAGTCACAGCTCTACAAAATTCATGAAGTGAAAAATCATGGTGAGCTAGTTACCGATGGTTTTCCCCATGCCCGTCATGCTGCCGCTCGTGTCCATCAGGATCACCATGTCCTTGGTGCAGGTGGCTGCCTCGATGAACCAGCTGCGCACCCTGCAATCGTAGATGTCGGCTTCCTCCTTTTCTCCTTCTTCATCGTCGTCTTCATCATCGTCGTCTTCATCATCGTCGTCTCCATCATCCCCGCCGCTGCCGGCGCTCTCCGCCGTAATAGCCATCTTCCACCTCATGGCAGGATACTGTCGTAGCATGCCGTTGACAGTGCCGAAATACTGCCACGAGAGAGCCGGGTCCGCCTCGTAGTTCTGACGGAAGACAACGTCGAGAACCTCTGTCTTCTGGATATCCTCGGCGACCGGCGGCGACAGATCATACACGTTCGTCGGTATGTGCACCGAGGAGAAGCTTGTGTTCACAGGGATATTGTAGAAATGCGAGTCCGGTGTCAGGTCTATCTTCCTGTCAACCAGTCATTGTTACATATCGAATTCACTGTTAAAATCATTAGTCGCATGAAACTGTCAAGGTAATTATTGCCAAAGGGTCACCCGTACTCCGATTTTGACGAAATTTAAATATGTTATGCAGCAACACCTGTAGCAATAATATCTTGAAACCTTAAGAACCTAGAACTAATCCCATTTAGGGTACTATCGAGGAAAGGTCGCAGCTGGTGCGCCTCCTATTGCTATCAAACTGGAGTATTCTTGGAGTACAGCCAAAAATATTGGATACGTACTTTTTGAGCAACAGTGATTCAAGTTTGAGGGGTGAAACTACCCCTTGAACTGTTTCTACCTCCTACAAAATTGCTCGGAAACAAAATTCCGAAAAATGTTTCTTTAACAAGTGTAAGATACAATAAAGGTACAAGGACTGATATACATCTCGATGATCGAATTTTGTCGAATATGAATTTGTGTTGGAGAATCCACGTTCTAGCTGGGCAATTTGATGAAAGTGTACGATACTTGTATAAATGCTTGAAGAGCCCTTGACGCCGTTACTCGTGCGGCTTTGACATCTTCAAACAGAAGGGAATTCAGAGCAGAAGAGAACGCTAGACCTAGTTCGTAGGTCAATCGTTCTAGGAATCGATGCCGAAGACATCCGAAGCTTCTCAGCCTAATTCCACTCGATGTCGCGCGAACGAGTGTCTCGTGGAAACCAAACCGAAGAATGTCCAAAGATTTCTACCCGACATTTCGACGATTATGGTGGAGATCTTATCGACAGTTACAGAGTAGAGCTCGGACTTTTACCCGGGTATCTCATAAGACATAAGTCATAAATGATTTTGTGCAATTTAAAACAATAATGAAATTAAAAGAACACGTTGATATGTTACTTTAAATTTATTAAAATCGTTTAAGAGCTTTATTAAAATCGTTCAATATCGTCTGCTTTTTTCTATTGATGCGAACGATTTTTATTTTGCATGAAGATCCGCAGTGTATTCATGAGATACCCGGGTACTCGGGTAATTTTTGTTTACCCGGGTATGTCACAGGTAACCCGGGTACCCGGGTATCTCATAAGTCACAGCTCAGAGAGAACACTGTATCATAAAATAAATTCGAAGATTTCTGTAGCACCTGTAGACATCGATGTTCTTCTTCATGTTGTCCGGGAGCTTCGGTAGCGACTCATTGTCCACGCGGCTGTATTTCCCAGAGACATAGGTGACATTCCCGTCGTTCTCTTCGGGTACCCAGTTCTCGGCACTCTCCTCAGCCTTCGCACGGATGCAGGTCACCGCATCCATCTTCCGTCGCAGCATCCTGCCGACGTTCTCGCTGATTATGCTCACTAATTCCTCCCCAGACTTATCCTCCACCCGCGTATTCATCGCCTTGTATTTCTGCAATTCATCGGAGGACTCTCTCTATCTCTCTTTCTCTATAGACTGTCGGTATAGTTACGCGTTTCCCCAGTGTAACCCTTCCCGCGTTCATTCTCCCTTCGCATACAGGGTGTTCCATTCGGAATTTCGCACGCAATTCTTTCCGAGAGTGTAACTAAATGTGTCATTTGTTTTGAAAGTGATCAAAGTACATTTATAATTAAACTAGCTTTTCCCCGCGGCTTCGCTTGCACAGGAAACTGTTTCATGCCCTCGAAATTTGATATTGTTTCTCCATAAAAACTTTTAAGCTCTCATTCACCCCATTCAGATTGTATCAATGAGCATTATGACCAAGTATGATGTAAATCAGACCACGAACAATATATTCCTCATACAAACGTTGCATCCTCTTTCCACCCCCTTAGTCGGAATGGAACATCCTGTATAATATACACCTTCATCCCCGTTCTATGACCCGGATTCCGACGGTTTTTCTTTTGCCACGCCGTCGCGCCGCCCCGCGAAACGTATTATTAATTTCTTGCGGCGAAACCCTTCCATCTTTCCCACCCCTGCCAAGCCACAATGGCCGCTCATCTTTCGCGCCTGCATTGTCCCCCGAACAATAAACCGCGGGGAAAAAGTTTTCGAGCAATCGGGACTAGAAGCACTGTCCTGCGACGTCGGCATAGAGATTTTTCAAAGAATTTTTTTTAGGATTAATACTTTTAGGAAAATACTAATATTTAGGATCAAGACAAGATATAAGATTAAATAGAGGCTTCGATATACGGAAGCCTATTGTATTACAAATCGCGGCTGCATCTATTAATAACGATACCCACGTGGTATTGCAACAGCGGTGCATCTATGCATCGATAATTGCATAAATTCGTTTTAAATTAAAAATTAAGCAAACAAATGGAGATCTCGATTTTGTAGAATAAAAGTAAAATGATTTAAATGAAGTGGACGAAGAAAATCGAGATTTCAGTGGTAACGACGGCGATTAGGATGGCTGAAACATGTCGCAGGCGGCATCTGTGCACCGAAGCTACGCTTAAAAGCTCTAACTCGGTGTTTCCCAGTGTGGATCACCGACGAACTCACGGATCCCTCGAAAGATAAATCGTTTCGATATAGAAAAGTATATTTTCACTTTAATCGCCTTCTGTCGTCGATGAATTATTCGACGGAGAAAAACTTATCAATGACGCTATTATTATCGTTCGGGCGATCGTTAGGCCAGGCGATTTATCTCGAGTCGATATGTGGCGACGAGTGACCCTCTATCTTCCTTTACTTCTTTTACAAAGTTTTTCCATGCTCTTTATCGACCACGTCCATCTTAGGTAACAATCAATCTTCGTTTTTTTTTTACCGGGGTGCAGAAATTAATTGAGATTAGAGAACGAACTTTGCGTAAGCAAACCCTAGTAGCACAAAAATATTAGATAAATATTTTTTTTTAGGACCTTATTACAATTAAGAAATTTTTATATTATTTATATTATATAATTTTATATAATTTCTGATATCACATAAAGATTTATTTTATAATAAGAAAACAATATTTTTTTTATAATATGAAATAAATATTATCTGTACATTAGGAAAAAATATTCTATTTCTAATATTAAATAAAGATTCATTTTGTATTTAGAAAAAAATATTTTCCTCGTAATATGAAATAGGCATTTCCTGCATATTTAAAAAGAAATATTTGTTACTTAATATAAAATAAATATTGTATGTATATTTAAATATTAAGAAGAGATTGAATCTCTTTTCAATATTATATGAATGTGTATATAATATTTTGTGCTACTAGGGGTGTGTTACATTGTGAACGAAGCTTTCTGAAAATCCGCAGAAGCCACACCGATGATGACTCAATCCTCCGTCTAGGTGTTAATAATTCCCCTTTTCTCCAGTTCATTCTCCCATTGCCATTCCCCTTGCCCCGCCCGTTAAGTGACAATAATCGCGTGCACGAAGGCGTAACAAAAATAGTTGCTGCGATCAGCCGATACTGATAGAAGGAACGAGAAGGAGAAAGGTTGGAAAAGAGAGAGAGAAGGACGGTAAGCATGTGGCGCGATCATCGTACGTTTCTCGACCTACCCATGCAACCGAAATGATTGCTGCCGCTTCGTTCATTGGTCGGAACCGTTCGAACCGGCAGAAATCATTTAAGGATCTTCGGAGAGAAGAAGTGGAAGGAAGAATAATTAAGAAACTCACGCTGAATAGTTCTTCTGGTCGCGCCACCTTTTCCGCCAGTTCCCACAATTCGGCACCCAAGGTCTCTGCCCACCGTATCACGCTGCAAACAATTGAACGACAACGATTTCAGTCACGATCCACTCTTCAGGAATGCCGGGAATGCCCGCTCAATTCTCGGATCGATCGTTTCATTATTTTTAAATTTTGAATTTCTCGAATTTCCCCGAAATTCGAATTTTTCAACCACTTGCCGGTACAGTTTGACGAGCCAGACTCGTGACGAAGATTTTTAACGAAGTCTAACGAATGTGGATGTTACGCGTTTCATTTTCGATGAAAGAAAATTTGATTCGTTCGTAATCAATGTTTAAGCATTCATTTCTCTTCTCTTCGGAAATTGGCGACGGTCCAGTATAGGCTAAATTCAGAGAAACCGAACTACTTTCTTTGACTGGACGAGTAAACAATAACAGCTTCTGTTATTATACCGGTTGCGTTTCATCGCGGCGGAGCCGTAATTTTGGCTCGTTGAAGCGGATCACGGTTAGTCTTTTTTCTGCAATTAACACCGAAAAACCACTGTGTTCTTAATAATATTGTCGGCCTTCATGTTATTCGAGAATTTATTTATTTTTCCAAATCGTTCGCAATGCTTTTCGATTTCACAACGCCATTTGATTCGAATTTTATTTATGTCATTCACAGAAGCGTTATTGCTAACGATTATTAGTCACTCGATGGCGAAGTTTTAAACTTCAGTATTATTAAATGAATATTTGCTAGTCTAGTCTACAGATTCGGTTCGAGAAATGAAGAACGGATGAGTGTTAATACCGGTTAATCACCGTATACGTGAAATTGAACTCACATTCGCTTATCCCTGCCGAAGCAACCGGCATGATGGAAGCAGAGAGCCAGTAAGACCAAGCACTGATAGATTTTCGGTCGCATTTTTCGCGATAACGATCTAATTGCCAGTACCGAGGCAGAATTTGTTGCATCGTCTTCTCATAATGATACTTCCCTCGTCGGGGAACCGGCACAGCACAGAGCACGTTTCACCTTAGCTTCGAAGACTGGCGTTTCGTGGCTGGTTTTCCACTGGGCCGGCGACATGTCCCGATTATTTTTGGTACAGGAACGGCGCGCCGCCGTTTCTTTCGCGTGGTCCTATGTATTTATAAAATCTCCGGCCCCTCTGCTAGAACGCGACGCCATACCGCCGAATTCGCCGGAAAACACCACTTTTCCACCATGCTTTCCCACCTTCTTTTCCCTTCTTACGCAACACGGAGCCATCGGGCACCATCATCGTTTTATCTCCGAAATGAAGAAAGTCATTGGTAGAATTCTTTAACACTTAACACTGGAATGGTCACTCTGAGAGAGAGACAATACTGAAAATTGTTGTAAAATTATTCAAAATATCGTTCGCATTATTAAATATATCGGTATCTAATCGATAGACATGCATTTATGCATTTATGGCAGAAATGAGTAGGTGTAATTTCATTTAGATTATGCAGTGTATTATGACGTATACGTACAGTTAGGAGCATAAATGATTACATGCACTTTATATCAGAATAACTGTTTTATGAATGGGCCTAAGCAAGGCTAGAAGAATTAGTTTTACTAAATTTACTAATCACGTCATTGACTAATGACGTTTAATAAATATGTCGAAGAATGGATCTGGTCGGAATCGTGAAAACAATAGTAAAAATTGATTTTTACAACTTCTTTAGCTGGGTCAATAAAGAACAATTAAAAAGCGTGTTTTGTAAGTCGTGTACATTATACACGTTCTGAGAAAGTGATAGAAAATTGCAATTTTTCATGATTTACAATACGTATATAATTTATACGAGTTTTAAAAAAACATATTTGAAATTGAAGTTAAACATTACTTCTTAATTTTAAAAGAGAAGAAATCAT
>CM052324.1:2081213-2091220 GCA_028455615.1 Lasioglossum zephyrum | reverse complement strand
ATTTAATTGTGATTCGTTGCAAATGCTTAAAATTAAACAAAACCCAGTTTATACATAATAGATTTAATTGTAATTCGTTTCTTACGATTAAACAAAATTCAATTATATATAATAGATTTGATCGTTGAGTGATTAGAATTCTTGAATTTCGTTAAGTGATACAAAAACATTTATCAATCGTTAAGAAAACGCGATGTCGAAGATAGACGACGGCTAATAGCGTGACGCTTGCATATCGGCTCGTGTGAACATGATTGGCAAAACGGATTGTTCCGTGGAAAGTATAATTACGAAATGAAGGAATGTAATACAGATTTCTCACGCGTTCGCTACCTGCGCCACGTGATCAAAATGGGTAATGATAGCAGATTGTAATAAATTAAAGGATAATTGGTATTGGCCGATTGACCATGCTGTCGCGACCTTTGCGCGCGTATGGCAGCACGATGCGTGCGCTCGCGTCGCTGTCCGTGCGAACCTGTCCTCCCCGGGCCAACAGGGTTAATTAGCTCAAACTAGCCTCCGACTTGCCTACATCTGCGCCGGTGCCGCACCGCGCGCCGGGGGAATACGATCCAAGATCTTACGCGGCCGTTACACCAAAGATCTCGTCAATCGCAGCGATCATTTCATCTTCTTATTATCCTCTTTGCTACCGAAATCTACGCTTTCGTCGCTCAAGCTCAATTTCTTGAGAAAATTAGTAGACGATGTCTACAGATTTTTATACCTCTGAACATTTTTCTCTACCATCCTCAGTTTTTCAGAGAATTGATTTTAATGAAGAATTATATGGAATTGATCGAATTTTTAACTTCGGGAGTTTCTTCACTGAACCATTTCAGACAGACGAATATTGTTTCTCTAGAAAGAAAGGGTCTTTTTACAAGATTGAGATGATTTTGACATATTTAAAACATGTTTGATGAGAACGAAGTACCTTTACACGAATTACCAATTTTTTTTTAAATTAGTAGACGATGTCTACAGATTTTTATACCTCTGAACATTTTTCTCTACCATCCTCAGTTTTGTTTTCAATAAATGAAGTTGCCCTTCATTTGACCCTAAAAGGGCCATTTGCCCTTCATATGAAGAATATTTTATATAAAACATTTTTTCATATTCGTACTGGTTTCCGTAATAATTGGCTGTCTCAAGATAAATGGACCAACCTGTATATGTATAGAGATAGAGATTGCATATGATGTATAAATATAATTATAATTTACTTATTACTAGACTGCGGATCTTTAGGCGTTTATGAAGAAATTGGGGTTGGATAAAATATAAAACAGTGAAGGATTAAAAAAATTTCAGAATATCGTAATGTTGTTTTCAACGTAACCACGTCGCTGAGGGATGAAATCACTTTTTATTTTGTTCCTGCTTCCCACAATCAGTGCATAACATTTTTATTCTGCATAAAGATCAGCAGTCTACTTATTATAACAATCAATGAACGGCTCTTGAACGGCACTATAAATGAGAAAAATACGAATATTAAAAAACACGAATCCTCGCGCTTAGATAGCAGCCAGGATTAACATCGAAGTATATAAAATAAAATAGTTAAATGGCTGAGAGGAAAAGGGGATGGTTTCAACAGTTTTGTTAGTTTGATCGAATTTCCTGAAAAGCGAATTCAAACGAGCGCGGTATTTCGCGCTGCAAGCGAAACCGTTTCGACGGAATCAATATGGCTGCGTCCACGGCAGCGTAACTACAGACAGTGTAGAGGTTAGGTTTCTGCTTTCGTGCTGACAGTATTAGATTTCACTTATCGGGCTTCGTCGAGGCTTTCCCACACCGAAGATGGTGTCTACGTCAATCCTCAGGAGTTTATCGATTCCGAAACGTATCTTCTACCTGCTGTTACAATGCCTGTCCTGTAAGTGTCGAACGATTAAGACATTTCTCGAAATGATTCGCCTACTAGCTTGCTATCGTATCCGCTACGAAACACCCATTCATTACTGTTAAATACTCGAAACGACATAATACCGCTGAATCACGCGACGAACAATTTATTCAATAAAAAATAGTTTGTCGATCCGGACGTTCTCGATCCTCGGAACGATTTCGAACCGGGACATTCCCGCCGGAAATAAGCACACCGACCACGCATGTCTACTGAATTAAGGCGTCGCAGGGGAATTCGAATTTCAGTAATTAACCGGATAATTGTTACTCATTCGAATATCTGACGGGAACGGTGCCCCGGTAATTCGTTTCCCGACCTCTACCTGCTCCTTCCTGCTTTTAGTTCAGTATCGGCTGCTCTTCGCAAAAGTCTCTCCGGTGTGTTCCAGTATCGTCAATCACGGTAATGTCTCGATACTTGTGCGGAAGATGTGCGCCTTATTTGTGAACCCTTTGTCCCTGCTGTTGTGAGATGTACTTCGAAAACACAATCTTTATCACGATTTACAAATCAGATGTACACATAATACAGTTGCTAATTGAATGGCACACTTTAAAAAGTAATAACTAGACAGCTGATCTTTATGCAAAACAAACATTTTCTACCTGAGCCGCAACAAACTGGAGTGACAGAGTATTTATTTTCTCTCTTAATATGTTTGATAGGCTGGAAATAATGTAAAAGTATTTTTGAAATTCATTTAATGCTTTTAATACTGTAATCATCTTAAATGATTTTACTGCTTCGAATTTTATCAACACATTTTTGTTATAAATCCGTAAAACCCGTGGTTTAATAACATTCTAATAAAGACAGTAAATGAAGAAATACAGAGATCAGCATTTAAGCACTCGACAATAATTAAAATCAACATAGTGTTTACGAAAGGAATCCAATTACAAAACCGTTTCATTTATACTCTTTCCTTCTTTATCAACACATTTTTCCTCCGTACGGCATAATTCAATTCCTGCTTACGTAATAAATTCCTGATTCTCATCATATCAGGTGAATTAAAATAATTATTGAGCATGTGAACATCGTCTGAAGTGTATCGTGTTTGGTGTTACTTTAATGGGAAAAATTTGACCAAATCTGTTGGTAACAGTTTCAAATCAGAAAAAAAGATCATTGGAGATAAGGAAATTTCTTTATTGAATTAGTGTTGTCTCACTGATACGCGAACGCCATCGATGTTTATCTCACTTTCCATCCGTTTCTACGTCCAACGGTAGTGGCGTCGGATCAAGGAATAGTGTTTACATAAGTGACATAACTGCTTTTCATATTCCCATTATCCGAATTGCCGTAGCAATGTTTGCAAATACTGTTTACTTTTCTTCGAATTCTTCGTGTCCTTGACGTCCTAGTTGTAATAAACCGAGCATTGAAATTGAAACTGATAAAACTCTTTTTATCGTTCAATGTCGCTTCTCTATAGCTTCTGTCTCTAAAAGCTAAATATATGCTTTTATTAAAATTTAAATAAAATGATTTGATTTTTATTGAAAATAAAAAAATATGTACTTTTATTTAATATATTAAATAAATAAATACATATATATATTTATATATATGGGCCCTGAATTCAAGGGGTTGATAGCCGAGCATTTCTAACGATCGAATAATTATTCGCAGATCGTCGAGCGATGGTGAACAAACTCTGGTGTTACGACGTGGTCCAGAAATGGTTGAAAAAGAAGCAGGAGCCTCCACACGGCCGCTGCTTCACGGAACCGGTGACACAGAGACACGTGGCCACCTGGTTCCTGATCTACCGAGGTCTGATCTTCGCTAGCTGGCTGGCCATCATCGTGTGCGCGTTCTTCGAACTCGGCAGCTGGGATCCTATAATGATGTACGAGAAATGGCCGATATACCTAACTAACTGGGGCATAATGTTAGGTCTGACTCAAGCGTTCATCGGTTTGTTCTTAACCACAAAAAGATGGAAAGATCAAAAAAAGTTGGATTTCGATCCCCAAAGTATAACCCTAGGATCCATCGAGAAGATCTTCTGGTTCCTGTTCGTGGTGGCCACCAATACAGCCATCTGCGTGACGTTAACTTATTGGTGCTGCGTTTACGACTCCAAGCTGAACCATCCAGATCCACTAAACATGATGCAACACGTCTGCAACAGTTTACTAATGCTGCTCGACTTCTGCGTGACCAGCATCCCGTTCAGACTGAGGAACTTCTGGTGGTGTTTTACGATAGTGCTCCTCTACGTCGTGTTCACGTTAATTTATTATTTGGCCGGCGGTTTGGACAGGTTCGGGAACCATTTCATTTACAAGATACTCGACTGGAAGAAACCGCTGCCGACCATACTGCTCTGTTTGGCCGAGGCGTTGTTCGTCGGCGTGATACACTGCGCGATGTGCTGCCTGCAAAGAGCCAAGTATCAAGTGTACGCGAAAATCGGCGGAAAATCGTTCAAACCGTCGCAGGTACCTAGCCGTGTGAAACAGGATCAAGTTGTATGAGATTTAGCGACCTGTAGGTTAATGTTCTACAGCAGCAGCGCGGTCCCCGAGAAGAAGTATTAACGTGTTCCATGCCAGATCGATTTTCAGTTATCTCGCAAGTCTTGCGCTCTTCAAATTTGCTAGCTTTGCTTGCGGCGCGTGTCACGATATTTAATATATATAAGCGTATTTAATATATATATGAGCGTTATTAAGCGCGGGGCTTCCCCAACAACTCCCTCCTAGAAATATATCACGTTACGGAGTATTATCTCGCCAATGTACCAACAATGTGAGTAATGCGGACGATTTTCGGTTACTTCACCGTGTAGTTCTTACAAGTCTTGCGTTCTTCAGATTTGCTAGTTTCGCCTGCGATGCGTGTCACGATATTTCTGACAGACTCCAGAGATCCTAATCTAAGTACAGTAAACGCCCCTTTACTGTCCGGGTTCGTGAGCACGATTATTGTTCAGTGGTTACCCACTCCGCTGTCTGCCAACGCAATCCGTATTTCATTCTGTCTTTCTCTATGACGCAGTCATAAAGCAAAAATAGTGTCCGGGTACGATCACTGTCCGTGAAAAACACAGCTGTTGGACAGTAAAGGGGCGTTTACTGTAGTCAAACAATTGCGAGCCAACCGCGGACGCTTAAGCGTGGGGTTTCCCCAAAAAATCTTTCCTAGAAATATGTATACCGCGTCACGGAGGATTATCCTACCTATAATGGGGGTAAGAGGTAGGCCCTATCGCATTGTACGATGAAAGATGAATCAGGTATAATCGTATACCTTCGCAACACCGAGCACTCGAGCGGAAAGTATAGAATAGGGCATGGAACACGTCCAAGACTGCAGATCGGAGTGTCGTAGCTTATTTTATTGTCTTAGTCGGTTTTGTTCTTTTCTATGGTGGAGCACTTCTGAATAGGGCCTAGTCGAGGGAAGCGTGGTGTTCCCGGTTTCATGCTCATTCGATGACCTTTCATCGTTCCGATGATAGTCGTCGGGATTGCGATTTAAATGGTAATCTGCGCGCGAATGGATTCGCGGCAGCAGGGCGGCGCGCACGCGCGATAACGGTTCTCGTTCGAATTCAAACGTTGCGGGCAACGCGACACCGCGAAATTAGACAACGAGGAGGATACAAATCGGAGAGCGAGCGGCGTGTATTCTAGGCAGCTAGAGAACGTGGTATAAGGCACTGTGGTTCATAGTTCCCATTAGCGTAAATTTTAACGATCAATGTGGAAGTGATCCGTTATAAACGAACAAGTAGCAATGTATCGAGATTTGGGAATGTTTTTCCGACGCACGCTGTTGTCAGCTTACACGCGTTTAATAGGTATGGAAACATTTAATTTCAGTCCATCGTGTTTTCTTTTTTACTCATCGCATTTTATATGAATGTTATAAAAACATTTAGAAAAAACTCCTTTTTCTATAACAATAAATCCCATTGTGACGAATACAAAAATGGATAACTCGAATCAAGCGAAGATTTATATGAATGCATTCCGAATGTACAAGCAGTGTAAAACTATTTACAAAATGTATCGAGACTTCGTTTCTCCTGTCTCTCTCTCACACACACGCGCACACACATACACACACTATCTCTCTCGTTCTCTCCTCGTTTACGGTACCGTTTATGGTACCATTTACTGTATATATACACACACAAGGTTTCAGGAGCACTATATACAGTAGAGGAACAGTGGACAAACATTCTGGAAAAATAGCAACGATTTATTAATAAAATAACGATTTGAAGCAATTATGGACTGCTGTATAAATGAATAGTAAAAGGCTAATAAACGAGCCTTTCGATCACAGACCATATTAAAACTTATATCCTACGTTAAAAAATAACAATGATCGGTGTCCGATGCGTGATCCACAGCCGGACGAGAGTGACACTAGGGGTATCGTGTCCATTTTATTCGAGTCCCCGGAGGTTTATAGTACTTTCAGGCGGCACCGAGTCGAGTAGCAGTACCTGGTACTCCGTGCCTACCACGTCGTCCTGATAATACATGGAAGGCAGCTCCTCTGTAAGCAACAGACCTTCCTCGAAATCACTGGCGCCCAATACGACGTCGGATGCTCCGACAACGGAGTCCAAGACAGCGCCGTTCGTCTTCAGCTTCCACACGTCCGAAAACGTTAAGTCAGTCCTCGCCGAGCCCTGATCCTTTCTCACTTGTTGGGCCAACTGGCTTGCAACGTTTACGGACGGCTCGGCGACAGTCTTCGTCGTCGCGGCGAGAGGCGGTGGTTCCGGTTCCGGAAGAGAGCGATCTGCTTCGCCAGATGCGCCGAGTATCACTGCGTCGCAGGGTGCGACCATGATCATTTGATCCGTTGGCTCCGAGACCGAAGGCGCGGTGTATAAAATGTAGTCCATGTTGCAGACCGGGCTCCCGGCCACGGCGTTCGACGATTTATCACATTCTTCGACCGGGGTCCCATGAACTTTCAACATGTGCGCCCTCAGCGTGGCTTTCGTGGTGTACGACCTCGTGCAGGTCTCCACCGGACAGTGGTATAGAGTCTTCGGTTGATCCTGCCGAGATACTGGCTCGACCTTGATCAGATTCTCGTTGTTGTTCATCGAACCGTCGTCGACCGGCTCGAGGTTCTCACCGATGGCAGGGTTTATACTAGCTGTAGCTGCGTTCAGTTCTGTCGAGGATTTCCTCCTCGACTTCACCATCGGGTTCACCCTGGAGCACTGCGTGTCCTTGAGCTTGCCGCGTTTCTGCCCGTTCGTGGTGTCCCGTGGACCGCCGTCGGTCTCCTCTTTGACCTGATGCTTTTTGATGTGGACGTACAAGCTGCTCTTGGCGGAGAACTTCGCGTTGCACAGGAAGCACTGGAAGTATCTGCCCTCCTTGTGGGTCAGTCTGTGCTCCTTGAGGTGCTCGGACCTCATGAAAGCTTTTCCGCACGAGGGGACGTCGCATACGAACTTTCGTTCGTTCGTATGCTTCTTCTGGTGCCTCTTCAGCTTGCTGGACGACGAGAAGGCCCACTGGCAGCCCTGAAACGTGCACAGATAAGGCTTACAGCCGGTGTGGGAACGCGTGTGCGCCTTCAGCCTGCACGGCTTGTCGAACACCTTCCCGCAGCCTGGCCATGAGCATTTCACGTCCACCTCCTTGTAGCTATGGCATCTCTGGTGCGAGGTCAACGCGTTGCTGCTATAGTACCGTTTCCCACAGCCTTCGTGCTTGCAGACGTACGGCGCGTGACTCTGGTCGTGGGACTTCATGTGCAGTTCCAAGGCCCGTTTCGTTTGAAACTTCTCCTGGCAGTCCGGGACCTGGCATACTATCCTGTTTGGTCGACTATGCAGCTTCGCGTGGCTCCATAAGTTGTAAATCGTTGTAAAGCGACGGTTGCAACCCTCCACCTCGCACACGTAGTCCTTGCGCTTCAAGTGCGTCTCCTTGTGCCGCTTCAGCTTGAACTCGGAGTAAAAGGCCCAAGCACAGCCCTCAAAGTCACACTGAAATGATAAAATTGATTAGAAAAGGCTGCGAGATATGTGATCTCATCTAGCGTTCGAAACAAACATAAAATTATCATATCTACCTTAAACGGTCTCACTCCGTAGTGAGCTAACAAATGGCCCTTCAAGGCATAAAGCTTGCTAAATTGTCTACAACAATCGTCCCGTGGACAAGCCCACACTTTCCCATGCTCACTGACCGAGACTGGTTGCAAATTATCATCGGTAATACCCAGTTCCTCCAACGCGTTGGATATTACCATCTCATGGTTATTAGGATTATCGTTCTGCTCCACGGCATTGCTCCAGGAAGCTGAAGAATCCAGCTTTGGCATTTTCGGAAAATTCCCGGTAGCTTCGATCAACTCTGACGTCTTTCCCTGGTAAATCTGCTCCTCCGTTCCAGTATTAATCACAATCTGTGTCATATTCGAAATCTTATCGGTAGAAATAGCCACGACAGCCATTACACCATCCTCGGTGTCTATAAAATCCTCCCCAGAGATTTTAATCTCGCTCTCCAACTTCTTCTCAGTTCCTGAAATCCTACCGCGTCTCTTAATGATCCTAGGCTCCAGTTTGACTTTAGTCTTACTCTTTGATCGATCTAATATAGCAATCTCATCCTCCAATTTCTCGCTCTGAAGTTCGTGCACCACATTCTCTACCTCCAGATCCTCTATGTACAAACTCGTACCATCTGTTAGCTCAGATTCTTTTCTCTTGATGCAGGCCTCTTTGTTAACAGTCTCTACGATACCTGTATCGTCGACTACGGCCATAGACTTATGGGACTCTCGGTTGTCCAAGACAATGCTTTTCCTAATTAGAGAATTCTGCTCTGGTTCAGAGCAGATGTCTACGACGTCTCCATTGGGAACAAGAGTCGGTTGGGTACTGGTCGAAGGGAGAATCTCTCCAGCCACCATCATGTCGTCCGGAGAGAGCGCCAGCGGATCCAGATGGTCCAGCTGGAACTCTGGTAAGATGAAACCATCTTTCTCGCAGGCGTCGAGCAGCTTCTCATTCTGGAGTTCCTGCAGCAACGGATCGTAAGAGAGGTTAAGCTTCTTGTCAGATAGGTCGATGTCGATGGACAAGCCGTCAGGGTCCTTTCCCAGAAAAGCGTGCTGCAGTTCCTCGCCCAGGTACCGGTCGACGCCCTCCTCTACCCCGGACTTGATCGCGTCGAGATCCATGCTCGACACGGACTCCGTGCGCGTTTTCAACCATTTCTCGATGTCGGCTACAGTCTCGACATCGGCGGTTTTACCGACCGACGGCGGTTCGGCGATAATCGAACGATCTCCGATAACTTGATTGCTCTCGATTATCCAAACCTTTTCACGGAAACGAACAGCCGTCGAAGACGCTTCCTCCTCGTCGTCCTCGTCCTCTCTCGATTCTTTGTGTTTTCCTTTTTTATTATTCGCCGCCGCTGTCTCCTCCTCCTCTCTTTTGTCCTCGTCCGGCGCAACCAGAAGACTGAAGTCACCGTAACCTATCGACGAAACACCCGCGACGCCGATCTCGCCGTGAGGCCAACCACCGCGTGCCGAACACAAGCCACGCCGATTACGAAATATTCGAGGGATTTGTTTTGACTTGCAGACGGAGGGAGCTCCTTTACGAGACATTTGACTGCCCCGTAGCCAGCTCCGTAGGGGACTTCTAATATAACCATAACCATAAATACATAGAAGTATAGAAATAATGTAGAAACGAAACCAGGAACTAACTAGATAGTCAGATTGTCAGATCGACGCCCCTAACGCGCCCTAACGGCACCTCACAGATACAGCCGGTCTTATAGATCGCCGACTCCACACAAGTTTTATAACTTGACTAGAAGTAGTTATAATATTTACATATTTTTTAAACATAATTAACAATGAAAAAAAGCATTAACTATAATCTCAAACACAAGACTACCTTTATTGAAAAAAGGACACCCGAACTGTAAACACAACGGTGTTGATAAGTTCAGCACGGCTAGTATTAAAGTAGGCTGTGACAGTATCAACATTTTATGTATGAAAATACAATGAATAAATAAAGACAATGTCATAAAGAATCGTATGTATTTATTGCACCACC